>JANHFT010009862.1:151034-168537 GCA_032467955.1 Pseudoxenodon macrops
AGGGGCAGCGCACACATGGGCGGGGGGAGGCCATTGCAGTATGGGTGTGGGCACACACACACGTCCTATTGCGTGCACACGTGCCCTTTTGGCACCCCAGCAGAAAAAGGTTAGCCATCACTGCTCTAGGGGCTATAGAAATGTAGCAATTTTAATGGAATTTGTGCGTTCCTTTTGCCATAAAGATTGCCTTTGATTGGACGTGTGAAAATTAATGGGAAGTTTAATGACAACGAGGTATCCTTTAGTATCTTTGTATAGAGTTAATATATTTATGTTCTTTTGCTCTTACGTTTTTAAAGGTATGGTAGTCCTGGAAATGTAACAAAAGAATATTTTGAATTTTCTGAATTCTTCTTGAAAACCTATGCTGCGGGAATCCAGCAGGTAAAGGCTTGTCTTATTTAGTGAAATAACATGCCAGTATGGTAGCAAGCATTTTAACCTGCCCTTTTGTAGCATACACTGAAGACATTGTTAGGTAAAAAGTGTGGTGATTACACCCACTTGGAAAAGCCTTGGATAAGAGGGTATGGAAGATGATGGATCATATCCTGTAAAACTATTTATAAGTTGTTATGGATAATGTTGTGGCTTGGGTTCTCTTAGTCGAAACAGCCTACATTTTAGTATTTACAACCCATTAAAAGCCCCTAATTTTACCGACACTTCACTTAATCAGAAAGTTCTATTACGGGAAGTAATCAGTGGTGGGATTCAAATAATTTAACATCCGGTTCTCTGCCCTAATTATTTCTTCCAACAACCAGTTCACCAAACTGCTCAGAAAGTTAACAACCGAAAGTTCTCCCGAAGTGGCTGAATCCCATTACTGGAAGTAATGTTTGTAGCACTCATCTTTGAGTTATCATTTAGTTGACTGTTTGGAGGACTGGATTTGGGCCGCAGTTTCCAGCTGATGATCCTAATGAATATATTATTACAGGAATCTTCTTTAAAGGATTTCATTTTCATTCAGGAAATTGTTAATGGATCAATAGGAGCCTTTAAGAAAGTCCAGGGTACATTTTCTGTGGAAATGTGATTGCTAGCATTACTTTTTAAAGTCAGATCTTTCACCATCGTTATCAATCTGTTAGCTAAAATTAAAACGTCATCTAGGATATGAGAAATACATTAGCTTTTATCCTTTGCTTAAAATGATAGTGCAGGTTGTTTTTTCCCCCAGTACTTCAAACATGATGGCTCAGTGTTGAATTCTGATTGCATATAATTATGTCACAATGCCTTCAACTTTCCTTTAGGTACTCCTAAAAATCTTGGATCAATACAGGCAGAAAGACTATGTAGCTCCACGTGTCCTTCAACAAACATTAAACTATCTGAACCAGGGAGTCCATCACTGTATAACCTGGAAGCAGATGAAACCCCATATGCAGGTCAGTATAAGAGTAGCAATTTGTGCCTGTGGGTAAACTCTGAAAACATGAGTTAGAACTTTTACGATAATTTTGAAATTGAGGTAGCAATTGAGCAAGTTATAACAGCCGCAGGAACAAGGGTAGCATATTTCCCTCAACAATCTGGGTCCAAATTTTACCAACCTCAAAAGGATGGAAGGCTGAGTCAACCTTGAGTTGGTCAGGATCGAACTCTTGGCAGTAGGCAGAGTTAGCCTGCAATACTACATTCTAACCACTGCACCACCACGGCTCGGATAATCAAACACAGTTGTTTCATTTGCCTGTATTTCTATCTTACGCAGTGCCTGTTAAGATCAATCTCCAGAAATAGTCATGTTTAACCTACAAGACACTGCATCAAATGTAAGGCTGTTACCAAGTGAATCTTTTCTTTTGCCATTTATCCCCCCCCACGTCATTATGTAATAGGTGTGATATGAATCACTGCAGTGCCAATTCCCACAAATAGTACAATTGTGCTAGAACTATTATTGCCGTTTCAATCACAATGTACCAAGGTGGGTAGTCAACTTCTAAATTCAGTTTCTAAATGAGTAGAGAATAGCACATCCTTGTATGAAGGGTCTATTGTAGAAGGAAAGAGGGAGTGGGATGTAGCAATCACCGTCATCTCCCCAGCGTTAAAACTCCTCCATCCAATGTAAAGATCCGTCTGAAGTGCTTATTTGTACCCTATGAGTATCATTACATGTTGCACCTTATCATTTTTGACAAATTTATCTTGTATTTTTATGTATACTGAGAGCACATGCACCAAAGACAAATACCTTGTGTGTCCAATCACACTTGGCCAATAAAGAATTCTATTCTATTCTATTCTATTGTATTGTATTCTATTCTATTGATACGGCCCACAGGGTGCTTAGATCTGGCCAACAAGGCTGCCCTGGAAACAGTGAAGGACCAGCCCATGGTGCCTCTGCAGAAGGCACTGGCAGAGTGCAGAGGGCTGTAGGAGGCCATTGCAGCTAAAAACAGAGACTGGGAGGGCTGCATGTGGCCCTCACGAGCTCCATTTTCATTGGCAGAGGGCTGAAGAGGCCATCGCAGCTTAAAAGGGAGCCCTGGAGGGCTGTGCTTGCCCCTCTGAAGCTCTGTTTTTGCTGGCAAACAAACTACTAGCAAAAGTGGCATTTGATCACATGAGTAACGTCGAGCTGGCCACACCCACCCTGGACACACACCCCAAGGTCAAACACAACCCTGATGTGGCCCTCAATGAAATCGAGTTTGACACCCCTGGTCTACAGCATGGCTCTCCAAACTTGGCAACTTTAAGACTGAGTTCAACTCAGTGTGGCTGACTGAGGAATTCTTGGAGTTGAAGTCCACAAGTTTTAAAGTTGCCAAGCTTGGAGACCTCTGGTCTACATGCACTTTCATGCTTTCTTTCTAAGTGGAGAAAATATCTGGTACAGCTTCTTGATTGCTCTGGATATGGTTTGGAAGCTACGGTTATTCACATCATCCAACGATCACCCAGAAGAATAGGTCAAGTTTATTTCTTATCTTCAGAAGTCTTTAGATTATCTGGAGAAAAGTAGCCTTATATCCTCCATTTGTTTGTTTGCATCATACTATGCTTTCTCTTTTCGGTAGACTTGTCATCTTCTTCAAAACTGAATCACTTTTATATCTTGTACTGAAAGGACTACTTCGATTTTCTGTCCTCTTCTTTCTATACTATTTTATGAAAGTTATATTGTAGTTTACCATTACAGATTTATGAACCTATGTATATCTGGTCTTGGTGATTAGTACATAATCAGTAATTGATCCATTCATTTTGAGTGCTACATCATACTGCACACTTATTTATTACCACTAAGAACAGTTTTATGGCATGCTGTATTATTGTGCAATATGCCTTTGCGTGCTATTTTTGAGCTGAGAAATGTTTGAGGGCAGACATTAGTATACTCTGTAAATTGGGTGCCAAATCATTTCACAAAGGATTATGTTTTGGCACATCATACCAGTTCACTTGAAAATGAATTCATGACAGAGAAGTTTGTCTCAATTAATTTTCCTCAAGGCCAAGCCACTATCGCAGTCTGGAAAAATAGGGTGCTGACATCACATGCACATATGACCTTACCAGAGTGCTTTGTGGGGAAAGGAGTAGATTTGTGGATTCTCATTGTCTCCTAAATTGTCTTGATCACCTGTTTTATTTTACCTGCTAGAGAATAACAGGATTTTAAATAGCTTCTAGTCCAACCCCCTGCTTGTATAGGAGATCTTGTACTTTTTTAGAGAAGTGGCTGTCCACTCTCTTCTTAAAAGCGTCCAATGATGGAGCACTCACAACTTCTGGAGGCAACTCATTCCACTGATTTATTGTTCTCACTCTCAGAAAAATTCTCCTTAGTTCTAGTTTGAATCTCTCCTTGATTAGTTTCCATCCATTCTTTATCTTGCCTTCAGGTACATTGACCCCCTGTGAAGTTTCCAAAAGATGCCCTAATTAATTGATGAGCCAGGAGCCAAGCTTCAAAAGATATATAGCCATTTAATAGGAGCAACATTCCGGCAATACTCCGATGCAGTCAGAACTGACCTCATGTAAAATTACGAGATCCTATGACCTTGTCTCTCCCCTCCTCCCAGGGCATGTCATAAATCACATTCTCCAATGAAACATGTTGGCGGGCTGTAAAGCCCACAACTCTTCTACTAATTCCAATAACCTAAGATACAATCTGTAGAAGGCATTTATGGAATGTAGTTTCAGTTAAGACACGCAAACAGCTCTGTCAGTTCTCCCCCACTTCCTGCTTATGGCAACTTGAAAGCTTTGCAAGTTGACACCCCTCTTTTTTACGACAGTCCCTCAAATATTGGAACACTGCTATTATGTCACCTCTGGTCCTTCTTTTCACCTGATGTAGCATCTCCTTTCCTTGAAAAATAAGGCATTACTGTTTTACATATACATTTAGTTGCCATTAAGTATGTTACCCAATCCTATTATTTAGGAATACCTTAAACCGATTTGATTTGAAGGCATTTCTTGCAGCTTTTTGAGGGATTAGTTTTTTTTTTAATTTCCACTACAATTCTTATCTTGCTCACATTACTGCAACCAGCCTTTTCATAAGAGCATCCCGATGGAAGAGATACATGTAGGAAAACTAATTGAGACAAGAAAATGAATGAAAAAGTAATTAAAAGCTTGTAGTTGGCCATGTTTACATTGCATCAGAGATTATCTCAGATGTTTCATTTGTGCACTATAACAGGGGAAGTTGATGGATATCTTTGTTGGATTTACTCTTGATAACAACTTGGCTTAGCCTTTTTACAGCAAACTAATTGCCCACATTCATTCTTCAGTCAATTAGTAGAATTGTGGAGGAGTATTATTTGGCTGTAAAACATACCAAAGACACAAAGACAACCTGTGCCTGGCCTTTATCAAAATGGAGACATTTGGCCCTGAGTAACTGCTTACAACCTGGTAGCATGATTCTGGAATATCTCTCTTTAAATCCATAGCTTACAAACCTAGACGTAATGGAAAAAACTGATTTTGAAAAGGAGGTATACATTGTAGAAATAAAATAAAAGATATCTAAACTGTAATTGGATTAAATTGAAGAGGTTTCTGAACTTAAAATAATTGTCACCCTGGAGTTCAGAAGGACCCAAAATTTTCCCCCCAAAGTTAAATATATTCAATAGTTCATGTACAACAACTTTGTGCTTTCAGTTCCTTCCAGCCTCTGTCCCCCACATCACTAGAGTTCATCTTCCCACAGATAAATCCCTGTAAAACCCAAGCACAATATAATTGCATGCAAAGCTGAATCACAGCTCTCTGTTGTTTTACCAATGCGCACAGAAAAGTGCCTGTAGCTCATTACGAAGCTGCACAGAATCACAATGAAAGTGTATTATTTTTTGCTGGGTATTTTTTCAGTGCATGCTTGTGGATATTGTTTCACACACATATACAGTATAACAGGTTTGGAAAGGATCTTGGAGGTCTTCTAGTCCAACCCAGGGGTGGGTTGTGAAATTTTTTGCTGCTGGTTCATTCAGGGTTGTGCTGCATGTGTGTGCGTGCGTAAAGCGAGTGCATGCGCAGAAGCAAAATCCAAGGTGGGGGTGCCCATGGAGACACTGATGGAACTGGCTCCATGATGTCACTGCGGAGTTAATACCGGTTCTACAGAACCCACCTCTGGTCCAACCCCTTGCTCAAGCAGGAAACTCTATACCATTTCAGACAAATGATTGTCCAATCTCTTCTTAAAAACCTCCAGTGTTGGAGCACCCATAATTTCTGAAAGCAAGTTGTTCCATTGATTAATTGTTCTAATTGTCAGGAAATGTATCCTTAGTTCTAGGTTGCTTCTCTCTTTGATCAGCTTCCATCCATTGCTTCTTATTTTACCTTCAGATGCTTTGGAGAATAGCTTGACCTCCCCCTTTTCTTTGTGGCAGCCCCTTAGATATTGGAACACTCCTGTCCTGTCTCCCCTAGTCCTTATTTTCATTAAACTAGGCATACCCAGTTCCTGCAACCATTCTTCATATGCTTTAGCCTCCGGTCTTTTTCTAGAGTCTCAACATCTTTTTTATATCATGGGAAACAAAACTGGATGCAGTATTCCAAGTGTGTTATATCCAACAGTACTACAGAGGTTAGGGAGATAAGTCATGGGAAGATCCCACATTTGTCATTATAAAATATTTAATAGAATTAAATTCTTATGGATAGAGTGCATTATAACAAAGCAGTTAAACCAGTGATGCAGATATGGGAACTCCTCTACTTTTGATTGGACTTCCAGAGAAAGAAATGACAGGTGACTCTGCAGAGCGGTGCCAATGACTGTGGTGATGTAAATCTACAGTTACAACCACTCCAGACAAAGAAGAGAACCAGAGATCACCCACAAGTGCTCTATACAGTAGCTCCTCATGAAATCCCAAAGGTGCTTTTTCAGGAGGCAACTAGACTTTCTTGGTGTTTTTTTTTAAGACTTCCTCTTCTCATCCAAGAAGCTTCTTCAGCTCAGATAGGATAGTGGGGAATGGAAGGAATCTCCATCCTATCAGAGATGAAGAAGCATCTTGGATGAGAAGCAAAACAACTTCAAAGAAAAAAACAAGAAGGTCCAGTTGCCTCCTGAAAAAGCACCTTTGGGACAACCATGACCTGGATGACTGAGAATGTCTACACCTTCCTCACGAAGAGACTGTAAGATGGTGTTCTGTTATCTTGCTCCTGCTGATTTTTTTGAGAATAGCCTTCAAGACCTCAGCCTAATACCAAAATCAATTCCTAGACCAAGAATGAGGCACACTTTAAGAGGACACATTATAGAGGTGGGTTCCTACCAGTTCTATCGGGTTCTATAGAGTAGGTAGTAACTCCATGATGACATCACAGAGCTGGTTCTGTTGGTGGCTCCATGGGTGCCGCCATCTTGGATTTTACTTCTGCGCATGTGCAGAAGCTAGTTTTTCACTGCCGCGCGTGCACTCGCTCACGCACTTTGCATGCACACTCGAAGCACGACCCTGAGCGAACCGGCAGTAAAAAGATTCAGAGCCCACCTCTGACACATTACTCTGACTTTTGGCTATTAATGCAAAGTAGTTATTTATTATCTGAAGGCAGAACAAGAAACAGTGGATGGAAACTAATCAAGGAGAGCACCAACCTGGAACTAAGGTGAAATTTCTGATGGAACAATTAATCAGTGAAACTTGCCTCCAGAAAGGGGTCTCCATTATTGGAGGTTTTAAAGAACAGATTGGAAATGATATAGGGCTTTCTCCTTGAAGGTCCCTTCTAACTCTGTTATTCTGTTATCTATAATACCTAAGGCAAACTTGCTTCCCACCATGAGAGCGATCAACCAGTGGAACAGCCTATCTTCGGAGGTTGTGGGAGCTCCAACACTTGGGACATTCAAGATGAGATTGGACTACCATTTGTCGAAAATGGTGTAGAGTCTCCTGCTTGAGCAGGGGGTTGGACTAGATGACCTACAAGGTCCCTTCCAACTCTGTTAATAATAAATAAATAAAGTTAACTTGGATTCTCCTTGTGTCTGGAGAATTTTTCAGGTACTAGGGAGTCTGCCCAGGCCACAAAAATAAAGCTGTCTCCAGGAAAGCTCTTCAATCTGCAGAATTTAAATTGACTGTTAAAATATAAAAAAGAGTGTGATTTATATTAGGCAAAGCTTATTGTTTCAGCACAAATTTAAAACCTAGAAAGCAAGATAACTTTTCTTTGGTTGCCACAAAAACTCAGAAGCCAATTTAAGAGCCATACTATTAAAAGAACTATATAGAACTTGCTGACTCTTCCATGCTAGCATTGTGGGTGGGCTGCATGTCTCCCCTTCAGATGCTAGTTCAGAGGAAGAGGATGAGCTGGTCCCTGGCACCTCTGGGGAAGCAGGACAGTAAGCCCAGGGGTTGTTGGAGATACGGACCATGGAGCAGAGGGCTCCAGCTCGACGGAGCAACTGCAGCTGGAACAACCAGATGGGCAGCCGGCAGAGCCACAGCTAGACTTAGAATAACTTACTTAGAATAACTTTATTGTCACTTTGAATGTACACTAATCATACATTAAATGCAATTTCATTGCATACAGCTCTCAAAGGGTAGCTCTCAAAGTTAGCCTACAGGCTCCAGGCTAAGAGCGAGAGCAGCTGCCAGTGGTCAGCGAGAATGAGAAGGTGAAGTCAACCCTTCCGCAGTGCCAAAGGCACACAGGTCTAAGAGGCAACAGGAACAATGCCAGTCGGCCACGTATCTTGCGAGATGGCAGTCTCACCCATCATGAGGGACTGTATCAGCGTTAACTGTTGAAGCTTGCCCAAAGAGAAGGATGTTGCTGGAAGAACATGTCTGGTTGCCTTGCTTCATATTCCTGTTTCCTGTGTTTCTTGCCTTCGGACTCATTTGTGGACTTTGGCTTGATGCCTGGACCTTGTGCCTTGCCTCATGGATTACTCCTAGCCTTGGACTCTTGCCTTGCTGTGTGTAGTTGTTCTAGCTGTTGCCTAAGTTCGGTAATTTAACCTGCTCTTTTTGTCGAGTTCTCAGAGCCTCCGATGGAACCAGAAGAGGATGCGAATTTTGGTGATTCTAAAATTGCTGGGGACAGAATAGTTGGGCACGGGCAGCTCAATAAAGACCTTTAAACCACTGTGGTGTGTGCATGTGTGAGTGGGACAGCACAAGTATAGTCATATCTTGATAACAGCATAATGCATCATCCCTGAGGTAGAAACATGGTAGGTCCCTCAGATTCTGTATCTGAATGATAAGCAGACATACTAAGAACTACTCTGGAAGGATTTAAGGGCAAACTATTAGAACATGGAAACAGCATTAAAAAAAGAGTAGTCTTTTAGATCATATGATGATTGTTTTACTGCCTTCTGCAATAGCCAAACTGCAGAACTATGAGTATTACTAAAGCTTTAAACTCAAATCTTCACTGAGTTCCTATTAGTTTTGTTTCTCAAGTGGGAATTTGTTGAAAGGTTACTGAAGTTTCATTGCAGACATTCAAAGGACTCAGATCAGCCTTTTTTTCTTTCAAAGCCACATCTTTTTCTGAAACTACATGATAAGTATCAGAAGAGGCAGGATAAGCATTAGATTTTCTGTAAAAGAGGATACGAAAATTAAATTTATATTTACATATGCCATTTAAATAAGTTTCTAAAATCATTTCTTTTGGTTTTGTTAATAAGAAAAAACAATACAAACACACATATTACATTCTGTAAGATAAATGAAGATTTGTCTTTGTTAGGAAAGCCAACTCTGAAAACCAAGGCAGTTTAGATTAATAGCTGCAGAATATTTGACATAAAAATGAAATGTTCTATAAGCGTCACAGTAGATAGATGTATTGTAGAAAAAAAGCACTGCAGCTATCTCAGATTTATGGCAGTGATTAGAAGGATGGGAGGTATAATACTTAGAGAATCCTTGGCATATTAATACTTCTTAAGCAACTTCTTCAGAAGTATGTAATGTAGAGCATTTATGCAATTTAAAGAACTAGTTTAGAACTGTCACACATCTCTTATAAAATGCACCCCCCACTCTCTCTCCCTCCCTTAAATAGTTGGGGTTCATTTCTATCAATCATTAAATACAATATCAGTAGTTCAGCCTGTGAATACTTACCAATAGTAATTCCAATAGTTTTGCCAGATCCTAGAAGTGAAAAGAACCAGAAGAAAAATGAGCAAATAATTTGTATGTATGTATATATACACACACACATAGTCACACACACAAGAGAGAGAGAGAGAGAGAGAGTGTGTGTGTAATGTTATGTAGTATACATCATGTTATTCCTTTTCAGGCAAACAAAAGTATGCAAAGCACAAAAAAGTAAGAAATATTAAGCAAAATAAAGTGATGTAAAGGTTGCATCATGTATAGCAGGAAGGTTGTTTTTTCACAATTATTACAACTCCATCATAAAATGAATGGTATCAATAGTTTTACAATATTTGTTCATCAGCACATTAACCCACCTCTTCTCATTATTTTGCTTACTCAAGTTTTTCAATTATATGAAACATATTCAGTGCTAACATTCTTTAAACCTGAACACATGATTGGACAACAGAGGAGAGTCTAATTCTCTATTTCAAATTATTTGAACGTTTATTTTTATATTCTTTTTAAAAATCTTGATGTTAATAAATTGTGGGTTTACTCAATGCCTCTGGAGTTTCCAAAGTCTGTATGGTGTCAGAGCCAAACAATGAACACATCAAAACCTTTAATTCTATGTGTTACATTACTTCTACAGAATGTCAGAAGTGTCCATGGTTTCTAAAATAAAAGTGTGACCAAGTATTTTAAGCAAAATACTCCCACGTTTTAGTTTCTAATGATAATGAAAATAAAATTTTAATTTCTGTCCTGTAAGGCCCAAATACTTCTGATCACTATGAAAGTCTTAATTGCTAATATATTTAGAATCAGGAATTAAAAAATGCTAAATAGTAAGTTAAATCATCAATAGTTACTAGTCAAAATAACTTTAATAGTGGATTGTTATTAATGTTAGTCATTTAAAATCATAAAAATTAAAATAATCATGATTGTATAAAAGCTTAACTTTAAGAAATCCTGGTTACTTGTTCGTTCCATGAACATTTCACCATTAATTTATTAATCTGTTTAAAATATTTAAATGGAACCTTTGTGCAATATTAATGTTCCTCAGAAACAAAGATATCTTCAACCACATCTTAATATCCTCGCACACCTGGGAAATGTAAATTGCAAAGCTCCTATATACTAGACAGGATATTTTCCAAAGAATAATAATCCCGAGATAATTCATAGATTCTGGAGTATCTGTATAAAGGAAACTTAATTTTTATGTCTATCTCTCGGGACCATTTTATCAATAAATATAAAATTAAACTTATTTCAATTTATTGAATTCAATTCATTGAATACCCATATTGTACAATTTCTACATTTTAAGGATCAATGTCCCTCCCTCTTAATGTATTATCTTCAAACAGGATAGTAAGCAATTATCTCTTTGTCACACATAAGGTAATGGGGGAATAACACATAATTTTCTGTATTATTGTCCAAAGATTGGACAACCATTATTCAGGATGGTACAAGGATTTCACTTGCCTGTTGGATCCCCAAGGTTGCTTCCAGCCCAATGATTCTATTATTGTAATATTGATATATTTTTTGGTTAAAGTTTAGTTAAACTTTCCTTCAGAGTAGTTTGCCAACGTGGAAATGGCTGACCTTGGTCATCTTTGCCTGCTTGCTTGCTTGCTTGGTAGTCTTGGACAACTCACTGTGATCAACTCGTGACAGGACAATTCACTGTTTATATTAAAGAAATGGTGGAATAGAATCATTAAAAAAAGGATGCAAAATGAGTGACAAAATAAAATGCGACCGGCAAACGTTTAAATAATGTTTAATTATTTTAAATAAATTGAATTGAACTGTCCTGCAGCAAGTTCTCCCATGGCGAGTTGGCTGCAGCACGTTGTCCGATTCTGTTGCCTGCATTCTTTCTGCTGGGTTTATCATCCCAGACACACGCATGGAGAAGCACCATGGAAAGGTGCTAAAGCCTGGCAGGGCTGTCTGTGTCGTGCTGTAATGCAGGGGTGTCAAACTCACGTTGTCACAGTGGCATCACATGATGTATTTGGACTTTTTTCCCCTTCGCTAAATCGGGCAGTGGTGGGGCCAGCATGTAATGTATCTGCCTGGCGAGGGGGCCTTCTCCGTCACAAAGCAACAAGAGATCGCGGCTCTCCAGAGCAGGGACAAAGCGACTCCCGCGTCTTGTGGGGGGAACCTCGATAACCTGCCCTCCCTAAAGCAATAACCAAGGCAATTCCACACACCCCGCCCCTTTTAGAGCCCGAACTTTAGCAGGCGCGTGGAGGGAGGCGCTTCTTACTCACACAAAGCCGTGGACGAGAAGAGCAGCAGGAGCAAGGCCCCCGAAAGAAGCTCATCGGAACAAGAAGCGAAAAGACCCATCGTTGACAGCAGACGGGAACCGAAGAAACCCTCCCGGACCTTTAGAAGCAGGAAAGGGCAGGGCGGACCGCCCAAATGCTACCGGATGACGACAACCGCAACACCACCACTTTTCTGGTAAATGGGCGTGAGCAGCTTCGTCTTTGTAGCTGGGCGTTCAAACGTCACGACAAAGAGGAAGGAAGTTTCTAAGGCGACGGCGCCCTGCCCCGCTGGTCAAGCGTAACGCAGTTGAAAGGCACGTGGTTTCGAAAGGGAACTGCGTCTCCCCGGGAGACAACAGGAGTCGACGGGAGGGCGGGGATCTGAGGCCGCCCTGGAAAAGGAGTTTTGAAGAAACTTGCGGTGGTTAACTCGGAAAGGGAAAAGGGAAAACAAAAACAGAACCCCGCGGAGGTTGTGAAAGGATGAATTCAGGTTGCATTTTTGAATCTTCCCCAGTTTGTCCATAGCCGTGTTAGGCTTCAATCCTCATAAATGGGGATAGCATGACTACCGTCCACTTCTTAAATCCAAGGAGACTGCAGGGACTAGTTCAACCAGTCTTGACTCCTAAGCAACTATCTGGAGAAGACCCTCCAAATTTTGGCAAGATTTCAGAAGTGGTTTGCCATTGCCAAGCATTCATGCTAGAGCAGCAACAGAAGCGGAAGAAGGAAATACAAAATTATTTTTGGTACTTAATGATAAAGCAATGGCATCTTACTTAGCTTTTCAACAAATACAAAGGAAACCGCTTTTGAATAAGCACATATAGGATTGCGTAAAAAAGCAAACATGGTAGAAAATAAAGTGCACTGTAAAACTTTTTACCTGTACTTTTTATCATGTATCTTATTTTCTTCAGTTGACAAAAGATTCTGCAAACATTTACATTAATCATTAGAAATGTTTGAAGAAAATGGTTTCTTAAGATCCTCATTACATTTGAGACACCAAGGTGAGTCAGACTAAAAAAGTCCATTCTGTTTTTCAAAATGACCAACCAGCTATGTTTATTTACCTTACGTTTTATGTGGTAGCAAATGATATTGTTTAATTTTATTCTGGGAGATGGAGAATACTGAAATAAGAGCATTTTTTTAAAATAGCAGACTTGCTCTTAAAATTGATAGAATGTTTCTATTTTTTATTGAAAGCAATAAAGTTAAACCAGTATTATTCAGTCGTTGGTATTTTTCTAGGAACTGCTATGGCACTTAGAAAAGTTGCTGCATGGTAGTTAATCTTCATTTTTCACAAAAATGAATGGCTATGGCTAAAAATAAATGCAAACCACTATGAAATCCACAAGGTAAATACGGCTGAGAAGTTGATCCCTGGCTTGGAAGTTATGTAATTTATTTTGGAGAGGATTGCATTCACCTAGTAAGAATAAAACTCAGTCAAGTTTATTGTGGATTTACTCTTGTTACTGGATTCCTGTCACTGGGTAGAACAGCCTATTAACAATTTTGGCTTGTACAACAACTCCAGCCTTTTCTGATAGAAAGATGAAATTAGAGGATTTTCCTTGAGGATTGTTCAAAAGCTGCAGATGGCTTGGAATTTTACATATGTCCATTTCTGAAGGATCTGCACTAATTCATTTAGCCAGTCATTTTAATAACCCACTGTTGATTTCTCTGGTCCTAAGCAACTTTGAACTAAGATTTGAATAACTTCTCTTACATCCTGATAAGTGTACTTATTGATTATTATTATTGATATTAATTGTAATGCAGAAGTGGGCATTCTCAATTACGGTACGGGTACTAACCATATGAAATCAACTCCCCATATCTGTTCAGTAGACACCACCACCACCAATTGTGGAATGTTTCTAGTATATACTAAAAGCTTATCTATTTGCTCAGACATTTTGGTTTTCTCTTTTATCTTTCATTAACTGTTCTATAGTTTCTTAACAGTGCTAATTTAATTTATACCTTATTGTATTTGTTATTTAATGCTTTAATCTATTTTTACATGTTTAAATAAAATGATTTTTAAATGCACACAAGTCAACTATGATTGTTTTCAAAGCCTCCCTCTATGATAGAAAGATGACAAAAATGTTAAATATCTATTCATTTTTATTGAGTTCAGTTTATAATTTTTATACTTATGTGCTGGGCAAGAACTGAGAAAGGCTGACTAAAACTTGGGAATTCCAATTTATTCATAGTAAACATATTGAAGATCAAAGCTGATGAATATATAAATTTTTTGGCATCCAGCATAATCTGGAGAAGGCTATATTAACATTTTGTAATGGGAAGAGAGATTAGTTAACTCAAGGGAGGAAATGTGCACTCAATCTTTCCATTGAGTCATCTATGTTTGAATAAAGCAATGCATGATGATGTTTCAAATAAATTTAGCTTATGAACAATCATTGACACTTGGACTTTCAGGAAAGCTGATACCAAATATGTGATTTCCTCTAGTGTGGTATAAAACAAGCACTAATTCTGTTCAATAGGTCACATATTTTTTTTAAAAACCCAATTTCTTTCTGAATAGGGCGGACATTGTATTGTAACAAAAAAAGCTTACTTCCACACCCTTCTATATCCTTAGCCTTATAAGATTACTTCTTGATTAACGCAACAAGCACTTCCTGCTAGAATGAGGTGACGGCCCTGACAAATCAATAGATAAACTGAATGTTCCTTTGGAATGGCAAACAAAATTTGTAGAGGACAATGATATAAATAAATGATTTCAAGAATAATAAATGCAGTCCCCACTGGATAGCATTGGAATAATACACTATCCAGGTATCATTTAATATATGCCTCCAGCATATAAAATAAAAAATTGTGACACAGGTTAATGGATACATACCTTAGTATATAGCAGGGATGCCCAGCTTGAGTCCTAAGACTACAATTAGGTCACATAAGTAGCCCTTAATAGGCTCCTTCATTCCATGAATAAAGATGTAACATTTCTGAAATGTTGAAACCACCAAAACAAACAAGCCTTCAGAAAAAATGGAAATGTTGGGAAGAATAGAATTATATGCAGTATCCATTTCTACACTGTCCTTTACTAATCTAAATTGACACCACTGTTTTAATGCACTAGTATAATTTATTTGCTCATATAATAATGTTCTAATTATGTATACGAATTGATTTTATATTAAATGTTTTCAGAACTTTTAACTAGCGCTCTAGAGGTTCTGAAAATTTAGCAACAAAGAAGTTCACAAGCAAATCAGGGTCCCTATTTGCTGAAAGTGGCAATGCCTGCTGGAAGCACAGGTTGTCTTCTGCATACTGGAATAATAAGATACTGGGTATGCTAAGAAAGGTCTTCCTGTTTTCTATTATAGAAAACTTTGGGAATCAATAAAAGACACTGATGCATGGCATCTTGTCTTATTGCATTCATTTTTTTACAAAAAAAGTTCATATCTCCTGTCTACTTTTTCCATTTTTTGAGAAGAAATGTTTTGAAAAATAAAATAAAAACTTCTCTTTTTTCCTCCAAAAAAGATTACTTTTATTTTTCCGTTGGTAAAAAGAGAAAGGCAAAGGATAGGAACAGAATAAAGGTACAGAGTGAGAATTAAAGAAAGGCAGACATTAATATATACCAGTTGCCAAGCATCCAGATTTTGATCACAAGACCATGGGGATTCTGCAATAGTCATACATGTGAAAAACTGCCATAAGTCACTCTTCAGTGCTGTGGTAACTTTAGCCATTAAAGAATGATTGTAAGTCAAGGACTACCTGCACATGTGGCCACAAGCAACTGTATAAACCTCTATTCTGAACTCAGAAGCCAACTCGCTGCTGGATTCACTGTAGAATAATTTAACAATTCTATTGAATTATGTAAAATAAATAAAACATTATTTTAAATTTTTCATTCACATTTCATACTGTCCCTCCTTTTGCATCCTTTCTTTAATTATTCTATTCCACATTTCTTTGTTATTAGTGTAACTCTTGTCCCATAGTGAGTTGTTCTGTGGCGAATTGGCTGTGGTGAGTTGTCCCTCAGCGAGTTGACATAGACCCAATGATATTGTTAGAAATCTAACATCTTTGAAACAGGTGGGATATATACTGTATAAGAAACGCAGCAAAATGAAAAGCTTTGCCTTTGATTCCCCATACTCCTTGGAGACTACTGAAAGAGACATGCAACTTTCCATGGATACTCAAAGATTTAAAATTGGATTTGGATTTATTTTCCCAGTTGATGACTTCATATCCTTTGAAAACATTTCCTTACAACAAGGAAGTGTTTAGTGCCAGATAATATCCAATAAAGGTAGAGTTAATACTAGGCTGATGAAAAAATATTTCTTATGCTATTACATATGGCAAGCCAAGTTTTGAAAATTATCCAGTGTCTAGAATAGCACTATATATTTATAAAAGTACTTAAAATGTTTTAATTTTCTACTTACACTTAGGGTTAAATGCATTTGTTTGTCCTTTTGCATATAGAAGGGAGAAATATTTTTTCTTAATATAAAAGATTAATGGAGAAAGAAGAAAACTCCAAAGTATGTTTCTTTGCTAAAGCTGCCCATGTTATCTGTGGAACAGCATCACTGCCATACTCAATTTGTTTCTTTTTTTAAAAAAACCTTGGGAAAGTATCTCAGCATAAAATATTAAATATTATACAAAACATCAAATTTAATATTTCATACTTTACATGTTTTTTAAAAAGCTAATAAAAAGCATTGAATTCAACTTAGTTAAAAAAAAAGAAATTATATTTTACCTTTGCATTCAGGAGCAGACCCTCTCCAGATCCCAGTTTTATTATCTTCAGTTATACAATGGAGAAGATCACCACCAGAAAGTGAAAACCCAAGATCACAGATATAGGTCACATTTGAGTTAAGGGGAAACGTTCCATTCTTTCCTCCAGTATAAGTTCCATTCTTTATTTCTGGAGGAGAAGGACAAGTGGGCCCTGAAACACAGAGAAAATTTTGTGATTGGTAAAAAATCTGCCAAAACAAATGGGCAAAAGAATTGTGCCTGCTTCTTCACTAGACCCAGTAGTTTCCATCTTTGAAGAAGGCAGTGGAGATTGTGTATAGCAACTCTATAGGGCTATGAAATGAATGATCTTGATATTTTCAGTTAAGTTTTAGATCTGAATATAATATTAACATGATATTAACATCATATTGATTGCACTTGAAAATGATCAGGGTTGATCATAGGATCAGGGTTAAGGATAATACAACTTTCCTGGATCTTTCCATGGCATTTGCTACTATTAATCTTAAAATGTTGAGAGGGGGACACTTTGTTCTCCTTCCTTTGGAATTTGATCCAGTTGATATTAGTATGTGAGGGAAATCCAGTCCAAGGGCCCTGTTGTGCAGTACAAGGCTCACCACTCTTCCCATTTCTGTTCAACATCTACATAAAGCCAATGAATCAGTTCATCTGTCAGCATGGGAATATAGCACATGATACCAGGGGTGAAATCCTACCGGTTCGGTCCGGTTCGATCGAACCGTTAGGAGCCATGTGGCGTGGTTCGCCCGAACC
>JANHFT010009865.1:12237-35017 GCA_032467955.1 Pseudoxenodon macrops
AAATAAGCAATCAGGAAACAATATCAATAAGAAGTCATAGGATACAAGCAACAAGTTACAGTCCTGCAGTCGTAGGTACATTGTACTCTGCTCTTATTTGATTATTTGCCTACAATCTCGGTGTACAAAAACAGCATTTGAAGCTCTTTTCTACATTCACATATGTTTATCAATAGTAACTGTAACTATGGTTTATTCAGTTATGGCACAAAGTAATCAATTAGGAGGCTTTGCGTAGGAGGCCAGCCTAAAAGGGGATTGGCTGCCTTTGTGTATTGCAATCATTGCTTAACAGAAGTAAATAAACTTCTCCAACCATTCCTTCTATTTTCTTCTCTTACTAGTACAACAAAACAGAAAACAACTATAGCTTTATAAATCACAGCCACTCCATTTATTGTCAGGCAAGGACAGCCAAAATGTCCTAAAACTTCTACTTGGCAGAATGATATGGATGATCAGGCTCTTATCTGCAACTTCTTTATTTACTTCTTCCTGGATATGTTTCCACAAAATAAAGATAATTCTCTGCATCCTCTATAGAGATATTTTTAGTGGCTGAGCAGTTCTAGGCTGTTCTTGCCCAGAAGACTCTGTAGAAAGTTAGCACCCAACCCTCTCCTAGAAGAATGAAATATTTTGAGAAATATTAAAAGGGAAGAATATTATATTTCGTTAGACGAGAAATGGAGAAACATGCTCTTGGAAAGCAGCCCCCACATTCCTTAACAGCCCACAGTAGATGCCAGCACTTAAGAGATAAAGAGATAGCTAGCTCTATTCATAAGCAAATTCCCTGCAGCAAGGTCTGAACAAAGGTATAAATAGCCCTCAGCCACAATAGGAATTGGTCAGTGTATATTCATCAACGGAATAGAGCATCGTAACAAGGTGACCCAATGAATAGGCATAGCAACTGAGTCAGCCAATGGGCGCTGAAACAGAACTGAGTCTGTGCTGAGAATTGAAACTGAAAGCAGTGTGAACCAGTCTGCTCTGCTGAAATGAAACTAACTGTTCTCTCCTGCTTCTTGTGTTTGCTTGTAAGTGCTACTACATTGAAGAACTCTGCTGTCGGTATTGTAGATTTACTTATGTATTATATTGTATATAAAGAAGTTAATGAATCCTGCTGAATCAGTTTACCTGTCTGTGCTTTCTGGATTTGATTTTGAAAGAATTGCCCAATAAGCCTCTTCATTGCATCAGCCAAACTTCAACTAAACCTTGGAGCTGAAACAACCTACAAAGCCAGCTATGAGCCCCACCAAAGCCAATAGAATACATATTCTTGCACAGGAACAGGAAGCTTAAGTTCAAAGCCCAAGCTAATGTATAAATACCCCTGACTCTCAACTCAATATATAAATACCCCTCAACTCTCAACCATGCGCTTGGTGGTTCTGCTTCATCAATAAACCGTCTTTCCAATTACTCTCCATGTTTCCAGTGTTTTTCTCCTGGCTTGGAACTGAATCAAGAAATATCCGAGAAATTGATATTTCTTCCAACAGCTCTGTCTACCTGAAGCCACAGATATACAATATTTCAAAACAGCAATGTGCCAATGCCTTGGCAGGGACATCTTACTCTCTTCTTTTTGCCCAGAACCCAAGTTCTTTTAAAAGGTAAAGACTGAAAGAAAGGGTACAATGGGGCCTGGTGCACACAGTGGTGGGTTTCTACCGGTTTGCCCAGTTTGGGTGAACTGGTAACAGCAGTGGTGGGAGGCTCCTCCCACCTTCTGGACGTCATCACGGCATACATCTCCGACCTGTTAGCAAAGGTAAGTGAAACCCACCACTGGGTGCACAGCTGGGAAATTAAAAACATAAGCCAACAACAACAATAACAAAAGAATAAGAAGACCAAGAGGAAAAAAAATGGAGATGGGGGAGATAAATTGAGAAGGGGGAAATATTGAAATTTGTATTCCTTCCTTCCTTACCTCCATCAATCACGTATTGTAGGAGGCCTTTTATTCCTAGCTACATATAATGACTAAGGCTATAGAAAAAAAATTGGACTTGTTAAAAATTGTTCTTCCACTGATATATATTTAAAGCTTCTACATTCCTTTGTCTTTCTTTACTCTTTTTTTCCTGTTGTGTCTCTGATTTTTATTTCTTTTTATTAGCTTCATGGAATAATATATTTTAACATTACATTGACTTGTCTACATAAATTCAAAAAGCACTGTTGCTCCCAGTGCTACTTTTTCCAGTATTTTTTTTGAATTTCCTAGATTCCAAAAGCCAGACCATTGACCACAAGCTTAGCAAGAATGTTAAATTCCATCATAGCACAATAAACGAGTCTTTATCCACCATGTACAATGATTTTACTGCACAAGCATAGACCCAATTAAATTTGTGTCAACTTTCTGACTGCTGCTCAACCACATGGCAGCACTAAGCTGACCTAGTTTATAACCCTATAATTATAAACTAGACCAGAAAGTCTAAAATCATCCTACAAGGCAATGACAAGCCACTTGGGTTTGGTTGCCAAGAAAGTAACGTAAACTTGTTAACATCCCCAGAAGTTCAACCCAGCTTGAAGGAGACTTCACCTACCTGGTAAAACGTAATCAAATTATCTTTCAACACAGAAACAAAACATGATAACAGAGATATATCATCAAATTTAAATGTTGAATTTAAAACAGCTTTGCCAATTACTGTTCTAAAGGCCAGTCAACTACATTCCAAATTGAGGTCAATTCAAGTACAGTAAAAAGAGAGAATCTCCTACCTCTAAATGGAAATGACTAGCTTCAGATAACTGTTCTAAATTTAACAGTTTGGAGCTGTTGAGAAAACTCTGTGATGTTACACAGTCTTCTGTAAACTTTTCTTTATTGATTTTGTGAAAATTGTTCCATTTTTAACCAGTGCAGCACTTTGCAAACTAATTTTGCCAATAAAAAAGCAGCAAACAGACAGCTATTAATAGTTTTTAAAAAGGTTACACTAGCACTGCACCATTTTAAATATGTGGATAGTGTTCTTAGTTTTGCAGCTGTTTTGGGTAAACATCTGTTAAATAACGCCCTATCTTCCACACTGTACCCTAACTAAAGGAACAGTATGTGGCATATATTTTTTCTTTGCTTTGTGTTTCATAGAATGTATTCTGGGCAGCATCGAGTAAAGTGTTTTACATTTCTCATTTTTAAAATCAGACTTAATGCTACTCTCATTTTGTTTAACTGAAGGGAATTACCCAAAATGAAGGTTAAACAAAAACCACAAAATATTCAGCACATATTTATTGACATAAACATTCATTGACCTATAGTTTGAGACACCCAGGTTTGTCAGGTGGAAAACCAAGAATCTGCAGCATTTTGCTAGTGTTTCCTGCTTAAAAAAGGAACAAAGCAGAACTAAATTTCAGCACAACTCAAGAGGTTGGATATACATCATAGTGTAGCCTTTTCAAAGTACTGCAGAACATATTAAACCCATTAGGGACTTGGAGGTGAGGCTTTTGTCTCTGTTGTGTTTTCCTCTGTGATAGCCCGCCATCACAAACTCAGAAGGGGATTTTCAGGGTGAAGGAAGAATATTTATGTGTTTGTGCTTCCTCTGTCTTTGTAATTTTGTTCCCATGTCGAGCCTAATAAAAAGTATTTACAATCAGCAAGGGGATCTGAGTGGCGCTCCAGGTAGTTTTGAATCATAACTACCAGCAACTTCAGTGAGCAAGATAAGGGAAGATGAATTTTTCAATTCCACAGCTTCTTAAAGACCTCATTTTGTCCACATACTCATGATTTATGTTGTGTGTGAATGTATAAATGATACTTATTTAATTATTCAAATCTGGTGTGGCAAATGTGATGGATATTCTTGTTTTGTGGGTGTACGGTTTTCATTTCAGAGTGCAAGGCCTGTTAGACTGAGAAATGCGTTGAGTTACAGGAAGGCAGATTTTGACTGATCTAACAGTAATGGTAGTTTTGTGATGGAACCATTACTGTATGTGATGGTCTCCTCTTCATAGACCGTGGAAGCCAGATGGCCATCTTTTGAGATACATTAACTTGGATTCCCACAATTACCATGAAGTTGAGCTTCATCAGGACAACTCAGTGTTTCTCTGCTAAAAGAATCTAAGTATCACAAATCCATTCAGACTCCAATTTACATGTCAGGAAGTATTAGTCATGATAAGCCAGAAATCTGGTTGAAGAACAGGGATTAGGTAAATGTTATGCTTCTAAATAGTCTAAAATCTCTTCACTGGGAGTTGTTCTTCTTTTCTTGTGATTCATTTTTGAATGGTTGCCTTTTCTGATGATGCAGTCTAGCTCTTAAGTCTACTTACAGTATTAATAGTCTATTTCCAGGATCATTTTGGGTAATTGGGATAGGATAAAGATGTATTTTTGGAGGCTACTTTTGTCTTATGCCTGTTAGCAGGGATGTTCAAATGTGGATTCAAAAATCTTAAGGAGATGCAAGACCACATAGTTTCCAAATGCTGTATTTTATTCAAGTTCACAAAGGCAGAAGTAAGCACTTTGGATATAAGCCTAAACTTATCAGAGTAGTTTTGCTTTCGCTGGCTTGAATATTACTAGCTGTTTGCAATATTTTGCAGTTTCCACCACCCAGCTGAAAGGCAGACACATTCTAAAGCAGGAGTGGGTTCTACTTACCTTCCCTACCAGTTCAGAGTCGCGCCGGAAGTGCTCATGCACATGCACTCATCACTTCTGGGTGAAAACCCTCTGCGCATGCGCAGGCTTTGCACATGTGCAGAGGGTTGTTTTTTGGCCAATTTTCAGCCAGAGGATCAGTTCGGGGACGTGTCCAGCTGGCCATTGCTGCTGGTTTGTCGAGCGGTTCTAGCAAACCAGTCCAAACGGCAGGAACCCACCTCTGTTCTAAAGTGAAAGTAACTTAAGCAATTTTCTCTCCAAACTTGTATTTTTTTTCAAAAGCATTCCGAATAAGAAAATCTTAACAGGAAACAGAATATGACACGAGACATTTAAATGTGTGCTTCTAAGCTTTGTATACTCACCGTCTCTTAGATTACTAATTCATATTCTGTTTCTCTTTATCCTCTAGGTTCAAAAAAGAGAGGATTTACTTAATTAATTGGCATTGTACCTTTTAGTGAAGATTTGATATATGACTGGCTGGTTATTGTAATGGTATGCAGGAATGACTTTGAGAGACAGGGCAATGAGACCCAAGCAAAAAGAAAAGTCAGGTAAAGGTAACTTAGCCTACAGCAAGAATTTTGGTAGAAGAAGCCCAGAAAAGGCTCTCTCTAGTTTTGGAACTGCAAACAGGACTGAGGGGGGGGAGAGGGAAGAGCAGTGACAAACAGAAACAGAACAGAACAAACATAATTTATTAGATTCTGTTAATGTAACCTTACAATAAATTAGAATTGGCTCATCTGGTTGTATCTCATGTCTGGTCTATCTTGTAGGCTGACAGTCATTCTCTGGCAGCCATATTTTTGATCTTGTTATCTTACATTACCTTCAACCCAGCTGAACCCTAAGGTCATCTATTATTCTTTTCTTCTTCAGCATTATTAGTTCCATGAATTATGCTTTCCAAAAACTTCAGCGAGTCTTCTGGTTTCACCAAGCATTCCATAAATCCTAATTAGCATTAACTGCTTCATTTATTCTGGCTTTGCTAGACAATCATACACTGGATGGAAATCAATAGAAATAGTTCATCTTCAACAGCTTTTAGAGCTGGGCAGTTCATTTTAGTCACTACCTGACCTCTAATTGCCAACCTTTTCTTTCATTACTTAAAGTTCTCCCCAGAATCCTCTCTGATTTTAACATGTGATTCAGGAAATCTGAAGTTTTCCAACTTCGATGCCAGCTCTGTATCAGGGCTTCCATCTTCTATGAACATAATATCACAGAAGAAGCAAAACAGATTTTTTTTAATTCCAACCTCATCAGCAAACCACAAATTAAAAAAAACACATTTCCTTTAGGTTGTGTTTCCCTGGCTTTTATCTTTCCAGAGTGAGTCTGCCAGGACAACAGTTGAGTAACAATTATTGCAAAGTTATTGCTTATACAAGATTTAAGATACCTCCAGAAAGCAATATAAAATTTAGGATGAAATGATATACTGTAGATCAGTATATGTCTCTCATTAATTATTCTTTACTGTAGATTTTTCTCATTTTGTTGTTTTGGATGTATTTTTAGTTCCATAGCAGGTATTCCTCTCTTCTTTTGTTTTCAGGACCCTTGTAATTATTTGACTTCAAGGCGGAGATGCTTTACAACTCTTCCAAGGTCTCTCCTGCATTTTGGAGCTTTTATACTTCGCAAAAAAAAATAAGTTCCTCTTACCTTCTCTATATGTTGGAAGTGCACATTTTGCTGCACTCTCCCACCCCCATCACATCCTCGTAAAAACAGAAGGCTTTGTGCATGCACAGAGGCTTATTTTCGTGCCATTTTAGAGCCAGAAGACCGATTTCCGGCCAGAGGACTGTTTCAGGGGCGTGGCCAATTGGCCATCGCTGCAGGTTTGACAAGCAGGGGCAAATTACCGCTACCGATTCCGGTGAACTGGACCAAACCAGCAGCAACCCACCACTGGTTTGGAACCAATCAATATGGTGGTGGTCAGTTGTTTCCTTATGAAAGGAAGGCTCGGAGAGGATATGGGTACAGAAACCCACCATGGTATCTTTCTAATTAGTACTCCATCAGCAACTTCAATATAGATAGTATATTTGTCAGGCTCATGTAATTAGAGATGAATTTTTAAGGCAAAGGGCATCTGTCAGCCATGATTTTTCTTGTTCAATTTATTTGAGCAGGAAAAGGAAGTGATGGTAATAATAAAGATGCAGAAGAAAGAAAGAGAACAGCCATGAATATTCTTTTGTCACCACGGTTAAACAAAAAGTGAGGCAGATTTTATTTGCTGTCAACTCCTTAACTTTCCAGTTCAAGTTTATGCATGTGCATTTCTGTATGTGTGAGAGAAGTGCAGTTTAGCTTTCACTCTGGGTGAAATCAAGACATTGTAATCTATTGTCTAAGCCTCCTGAATTGCATTTTTACTGTTTATTGTGCTTCTGTATGCAGAGAAAGTTCCCAGGAGTCCCTCCTATGCCTGCATGCACTTGCAAAGATCTTGTGTGAATCAATAGAACAACATGTGAGTGGCTACTTTTGGAACTGCAAATTGGATTTCAAGTGTTGCCATTTGCAGGTCTGTCATGGGAGCCCATTGTGTATATTATTCGCTCACATAAGATATATTTGTGGATTGGAATGAGCTATGGGAATCCTCTTGTGTCAAAAGTAATGTAACAAAGGTCCTTATTGAGCACCATATAAATACATTTCCCTTCTTCTGCCAATAATCATACTGCACTGTTGTATATTTTATAGAACGGGGTAGGGTAGAAAGCTCATAGAAGAATGAAATAAACTTTAAGGACACTCATGCTTTGCCTTACGGAGTATCACACACACAATTTTGCTACTTCACATCAGTAATTCTTAATCCACCCCAGATACAGAAACTTCCCAGGTGAGTTTGGGTCAGTTGCTCTTTCTCTCATGCAGCCCATCCTATCTCATGGGATAGTTGTTGTGGGAGAAAATAGAAGATAAAGTACTATACGTAGCACCTTGAGCTGCTGAGTAAAAGGAGATATAAATCTAATGCAAGCAATTTGCACCAAATATCCAGGTAGGCAAACGGAGAAAATTCATAGCTACTGTATTCTGACAGCACCTTCTAATTATAGGAACAAGCAACAATGACCTCTACTACTTTATAATCAGTGGATATACATTACAAAAATCATTAAAAATTATCCCTGACATTTAACTTGTCCTTCAAATAATGATGATCGCTAGTAAACCTGACATTTTTGTGTATCTCTCACCTTCTCTCTTTCTTTTGATTCATTGTAATTATGTAATACGATAAGGCAAGTCATAATATTGATTTATTCATTTCATCTCAGCCAGCATAGAATCTTAGCAGCACACTTCCACTGTACTAAAATATTCTGCAATAAGAAATATGAAATTCCACATTATTTGTTCCATCCATGGTTATTGGCAATATGCTTTAGACAAATACCAAAAGTTCTTTAAAATGACCATTTATTGTAGAGTAAATTTCAGGATTAGAAAAAACAAAGACATTTTCAAAATAGGCACACTTTCTATAAGAGGGACAATTTTTATGAAGTTATCTTGTCTCCATTTTAGGAGGTGACTGCGAAGCCACTGTTCCGATGATGTGTGATCCAGTCTCTCGCCACTTTGCTGAAAGCCCATGAAAATTGTACTTGCTTTTATCCTTTACCTTTTGCAGATGATCCACCTGTTTCCTCCACTCTCTTATCATTTTTTCACTTGGAGGTGATCCAAAAGTAGACCTAACACATTTCTTAAGAGGTTCCTAAGGGAGCGTGCATAAGCACACCAGCGTGCCTACCATCCCTGTCCTACTGTTCCCATTTATATGTATTCATTGTATGTGTTTATGGCTATGATTTGCTTATTTATATCCATTTATTTGTGCCATCTTTTCATGTGTCTATGTCTATACTGATACCTGTTTCCTTGTACTTGTTGACAAATAAAATAAATAAAAATAAAAAATTTCTCCGCTGCTCTATTTCCATGTTCCTCAGCATATTTCATGACTTGAAGGAGATTTTGTATGTTTGCCTTTTTTGGCTTTGACATTTTTCTGCAAGAAAGAACAATAATGTGTCCTTCATAACAATACAGAGCACTGTAGCTGAAACCATGTTCACACATTCATATGCACACATTATCTCATTATGCCCTCACCTAAACTACAGTAAAAATAGTAACCAGAGAACTTTAGGACATTGATGATTCTTTTCCTCCCAAATCCCTAACTCTTTGCTAATAGGCAATAAGCTTTAAACCTTAAGCCTAACCCCTAACCCTAAACCATAACAAACTAATGTCATGAAAGTGAAGATACAAAAATCCACTGACAATCCAAACTGTCGACTATGCAATGACAAAGTCGAAACTGTTTCACAGTTAATATGTGAATGCAGCAAAATTGCATAAACTGATTACAAAGCTAGACAAGACCTAGTTGCTAATTTAATCCACTGGTCATTATATAAAAAATCTGACTTGCCTGTCTCCAAAAAGTCATGGGAGCACAAAGGGGGAAAAGTTACTGAAAATGAGAAGGTGAAGATCTTGTGGGACTTTAGAATAAAGACGGATCATCATTTGAAAAACAAAACGGCAGACATCACAGTTGTCGATGGCCATTCAGTTTATTGATATAGCTGTACCAGGATATGCCAGAGTCGACGAAAAAGAACTGGGGAAAAATCACAAAATATTGCGACCTGGCCATTGAAACTACAAGGCTATGGATGAAATATGTGACCGTGATACCCATTGTCATCGGGGCACTTGGTACCATGCCCAAGAATTTTACAAAACACATTAAGAAATTGCAGCTTCCTGCAATAACACCAGTGGAACTGCAAAAGACTGTGCTACTTGGAACATCATATATTTTAAGAACTTGGCTTTAAGTACTTGGCTGATACCTAGGACGCTGGCAGCAACCGGTATCAACCATTAGCACCAGTCAATGTATTTTTGAATGTTCAGTTGACTGAGTTTCATGTTTAATGAATAAAAGAAATAATAATATACACACACATATATATATTGAGACACACATACAATTTATATAGTGACAAGCTGCTATATATTGTTGTGCACCACCCAGAGTCTTCTTGAATGAGGTGGCCAGAAATGTAAAGCTTATGTGCAAATGTTACCTACCTTGATAATGAAACATCTGCAGTGAAATAGCCAAGCTCAGACAGCACCAAGAACCCAGCTACATATTTTCTCCACTATTGGAATAATTTATTTTCATTTCAGCAAAGCTTTTGATAAAGCATTTAATGCTCAGTAAGATGGTTGCATATCAACTGGATGCAGAGGTGGGTTCCTACCGGTTTTGACCGATTCTACTGAGTAGGTATCAGGCCGCTGGTGATGTCACGGAACCGGTTCTGGTCCGTGGATGCCACCATCTTTTGTATTTATTTTCTTTTTTTCTGCGCATGCATAGAAGCCAAGTTTCTGGCACTGCGCATGCATCACCATCTTGTTTTCAGCCTATTTTGGGGGGGATATTTGGGATTTTTTCTCTACTGCGCATGCGTGCACCCACGAGGTGCACCCACACAGCGTGGGAGGCAGTGAACCAGCGGCAAGGTAAGTTAGAACCCACCCCTGACTGGATGACATGATACTAAGTAGATATATAGCTGGAATAAAATTATGCTCAAGAGGTACTCAATACTTCCTCATCAAACCAAAATGAGAGGCTGCCACAAGATCCAATCTTGTCTCTGTTCCTTTCAGCAATTTTAACAATAATTTAGATAAGGTACTGAAGGAAATCATCATCAAATTATTATTATTTATAGCCACAACAAAAACACAAATAGGAGTACCTGCCATTAAAATAAAAGTCTTGAAGATCAAAGTATGTTCCCTGGGGAAGGCTGAAAATTTCCAGTCTATTTGGAATTAGTGTGCAGTCCTTTAACCAAATGCATATTGGGATGAAAAAGTCCCATACTTCTAAACAAATTTGAAAAAGAGATTAGCAACTTGACCCAGGTAAAAGTAGATGAAGATGAATCTGCTCTCTTCTTAATAGGCTTTAGGAAAGTAACTCAAAAATTCAAAATTATCTAGCAAGTTAGAAAAATGGATTGAGAAGAACAGAATTACAGTATATTTCAGAGAAAATATGTAGTCAATTTGACAAACAAAAAATCAAAGGCACACCTTGATTCCAGGCATAGTGATTCCTGATTTGGCAATAGTTATTATGAAAAAAGACATTGGAATTTTAGCTAGCTGCAAACATGTTGCAGCAGTTTGATGTGGCTAGGAAAAAAACAAAAGACAAATGCAACTTTAGACTGGGAAAAAAAACACCCAAATTGTTCCAGTTTACTCTAAATTGGTCAAATCTCATCTTAATGCAGCTTTTGGGCATGGTCCTTTGAGATTTCAAATGAACTGAAAATGTTCAGAGAGATTCTGTGAGGATGACCAAGGAAAAAAGAAAGAAGACTTTATGTAGAGGAGTAAAGCACAGGGAGTGTTTCTCTTGAGAAGATAATTTCCCAAACCATCAGAAAGCAGGAGAAGAAGAAACTAAGACTAAGGAGAAATTTCCTGACAGTTAGAACTGTCTGATTAATTAATCAGTGGAACAGTTTGCCTTCAGAAGTTGTGGGTGCTCCAATACTGGAAGGTTTTAATAAAGAATTAGACAACCATTTTTCTGACATGATATAGGGTTTGCTGTTTGAACAGGGGTGGACTCGAAGACCACCAAGGGCCCTTCCAACTCTGTTATTCTGTTATAATAGTTCTTGGAAGCGCCTGAAGAAACTTCATATAGAACAAAATGTCTTCATCATTCCAGATTGTGGGACACAGAACGATGGACTGAGAATTCCAGAGTGTAGATTCCAACAGAATATTACAAAAACAAGAAAGTCCTAACATTAAGGGCAGTTTAACAGTGTAATCAATTGTTTGTTTGTTTGTTTGTTTGTTTGTTTGTTTATTTGTTTGTTTGTTTAGTCAAGCATATACAAGATTCCAGACAAAAGTATAAACATGATTTTGAATATATGAAAAGGATACGAATAAAAAGGGACATTAGGACAGGGACGGTAGGCACATTGGTGCGCTTATGCACGCCCCTTAATATTAATTAATTATGCAGAAGGTGGATATGTTTAACCATCTCTCAGGGATGTTTTAATTTTGATTCCTGTACTAAGCATTGGTTGACCTAAATGACCCCTTTCTACGCTGCAGTCTATAAAATCGATGCAGAAGTTAATAGGAAAATAATACGCATTTGTTTCAGTTATATTCGCTCAGACTTGGTTACAGTAGCAAGTGAGGGCTAACAGCATCTTTAAAAGGGTGCCATCTGAAGGGCAGCATAGTGTCGGTTATTTAGATAATTAGTCTGTTTGGAACTGTACAGAGGTCACCCATGAAAAATGTCTGCTTTAAGTCTCAAAATGTCCTTGGCTATCTTTGTCCTGGAGTCTGTACAACAAGCTGAGTAACAATCAAGTGATAATTGCTTGAAAATAAATTATTCTGTCAAAAGGCTCTTAGTCACAAAGGCATGCTTCTTTTATCAGCACAAACAGCTAATAACGACAACAGAAGACTTCTCAACATTTGTTGACACCGGTGGATTTTTTTTTAATGGGTGTGATTCAGACTGAGTCAATCCTTTGATCCAACTCATCTTAAAACTCATTAGGTCTACTTATTCTTTCACTAGGTTTTTTTCTTCTTCTTCCTATCAAGCCTTTTGAAATCAGCTCAGATAAATATTTCAATTGTTGTATTTTCTTTCCCAAAAATACTTTTCAGTCTCTTTCCTGCTGACTTCATTGAAACAAATTGATCATTATAGCTTCTCACCATGATCTTCTTCTTTCTAGCGTATTCCCCACTTTTCAGATCATTGAAAGCCACTTTGCACAGACAACTGTGTCTCCAGGGTGCAGGCCTGCAGCCTACATATCTTTGTTGATGGTGTCTTGCCATCTCTGTTTTGGACGCCCACAAAGTTGCCAGCAATTGACTTCTAGTTGGTAGGCAGTCTTGGCAATGGTGGAAGATGCTGCTCTCTGGTCATGTCCATACCAGCGGAGCTGGCATTCTCTCATCTTCTCTATAATTGGTGCCACACCAAAATGCTGTCGAATGGTGTCATTCGTGATGTGGTCAAGAAGGGAGATGCCCAATATCCATTGCATGGAGAGAGCTTTCGGTCCCTGTTGTTGCGGCATTCAATGCCATACAGTACAACAGATTGGATGGTTGCCTTGTAAATCTTAGATTTAAGACGGATTGGCATTCGTCTGTCACATAACACACAGGTGAGTTCTCGGCCACTCATCCAGGCTGCATTCACCGTTGCTTGCACCTCGCTATTGATGTCTAGGAGATGGAATACCAGATACTGAAAAAGCTTCTCACCATGATCTACTAAAATAAATAGGAAAACAAATCAAAGAGCAGTCTCAAATTAAAAAAAATGAATTCAAATCAAATATAATTTGATCAAATCAAATATAATTTGATCAATACTTCTACAAAAGTTGCTAATACTTATCCAATTATAGTGGAGTGTGATTGTGATCAGAAGTAAAAGGAATCAAATTTATCCCAGTTTGGGTCGGTTAGCCATGCTTCAGTAAATTAGTTTTCTAATATAAGTTATTATTATTGTTCACTTTTTATTAATCTACTCTCTGGATTTATGAATGTGTGTACTTGATTATACATGGGATTTTTTTTTAGTTTACTTTACTTATTCTGTATGCATTTAAAAAAAATCTCTAGTTAATAAAAGTAGTGTTTCTCAACCTTGGTGATTTAAGATGTGTGGACTTCAACATCCAGAATTTCCAACCCAGCAAGCTGGATAGGGAATTCTGGAGCTGAAGTGTCCACACATCTTAAAGTTGACAAGTTGAGAAATACTGAATTAGAGTACCAGTTTGATCTGATGATTAAGGCAGTGGGATAGAAACCAGAAGTGGTAGTCAGCAAGTTCGCACCAGTTTGGGCGAACCGGTGACTGAGGGTGGGCCTGCCCCGCCCCTCCCCTCCCTGCCCATCTGCTCCTGCCCATCTGCCCCAGTTCCAATTCAATCTATTTAGGCACATTTTCAAGGTCGGGCGCATGTGCAGAAGGTGTGTGAGCAAGCAGAGCATGTGAATGGAAGGACGGGCACATGAATGCACACACATGCGAAACAAGCATGGTAGAAACCAAGAGATTGTGAATTTGAGGCTTCTTTTTGGCATGAAAGCCAGCTGGTCAACTTTGGACTTGCCACTCTGTCTGAGCCCAACCCACTGGAAAAAATAGGAGGTGGGTCTATCACGTATGTCTGGGGTCTGTGTGTACAGGGGGAGAGATGATAAAAATATAATAATGTCAAAATTCCAAACTGAATTGACTCTTTGAATTGAATCAGGAAGTTGTAAAAAAAAAATCAAATTACGCTGGGGGGGAAATCACATGACATACTAAGCATCATGTATTACTAAGCATCTTTTTGAACCCAGACGGAAGTAATAACAGATTTTTCTTCCTATCAAGTACACATGACTTGAATTATAAGCACATTACATTATATATTTTAAAATAGGCTTTTGAAGCTAATTTATTTATTATTTATGTATTACATTTATTTGCCCCCTATCTTGCTTCTGGGCAACTTACAAGGTTAAAATGCTTAGTTATGCTATTGTGTATGATTTTTTTTTAAACAATGAGTGTAGGAAACTCCTTTGTGACATGGCTGACACATATTGATACAGGCAGACAAATCTAATTCTAAATGTTTATAGCTGTTCATCACTTCTTGCTGATTAAGTTTACTATTAGACCATATAGTCTAAAATATACGTTCTATCTATCTATCTATCTATCTATCTATCTATCTATCTATCTATCTATCTATCTATCTATCTATCTATCTATCTATGTTTTTAGATGAATCCATAAAACCAGTCATAATTCCCAGTCCTTATAAGGTTTCTGATCAATGAGAAGGTGGCTTTGTCTGGATGCTTGTCTTTGTATTGTGTGAATTGCATTGTTTTAAATTTCATATATCGCACACTGCCCTGAGTTGTAAGATAATATATATCCAACTTTCTCTCTCATCTATCTATATCATGTCTCTCTCTCTCTCTATCTATCTATCTATCTCTCTCTCTCACACACACACACATCTATCTATATCATGTCTCTCTCTCTCTCTATCTATCTCTATCTCTCTCTCTCACACACACACACACATCTATCTATATCATGTCTCTCTCTCTCTCACACACACACACATACACACACATCTATCTATCTATCTATCTAGCTATCTATCTATCCATCTATCTATCTGATATTTATGCTCAAACTACATTGACTAAAGACTTCTTGTTTCTACTTAAAAGGCTATGTCTCCAGTACACATTATTTTAATACCACATTGATATCACAATGAATTTCTTTTGGCTCCAAATGTCAATATTTGGCTATCTGATAGCAATTTTGTATCTGAATCAATATAAAATTAGCATAACTAGGGAAGGTGTTGCATAAGAAGGCCAATATGCATTTAATTCACAAAGCATGACCTTAAAAAAGGAATTAAGGAATGTTTGTTACATGATCTAGGTAATTGATGTTATCAAAGTGATTAAAGAGAAGAAGGTAAGCTGTTTCTTGTGACTGGCCTGGAATGAGAGAGAACCAGTTTAAATCAAATATAGTTTCTTATATCATTCATCATCCCAGGAGCTTCTGAAGTGAATTATTTTATTTATAATGGGATAGTTCTGAGATTCGAAAGGGGACATGGTTAGAAGCACAGTTGTACCTTAAATATTGTGTTGAATTTTATTTGCTGATAACAAAAGGATAAAGGTCTCTATAGGAGAATTGAAGAATATTTGTACACGAAAAGTTTCAGCTGTTTGCAAACTTGGGTTACTTTAAAATTCTGAGAGTTGTTTTAAGAGATTCACAGCCCACCCACAATACTACTGGAAGTAGTAGTATGGGTTTGTAGGCTTGATCAAATAAAGATCTCTTCCACTTGTGCTATGTTCAGAAATAAAGACAATTTTATTTAACAGGCTGTGAAGAGCACTAGTTATCCTTGTCCAATGAATGCTAAATGATCCCAGTTAAGGACAATTCTAAAACTATAGAAGATATATTAGCAACTGTGAGAGAGATCTAGGTGTCCTAGTAGACTACCAATTAAGTATGATCCAGCAGTGTGCTGCAGCTGCCAAAAAAGCTAGACTGCATCAACAGAGGGATAGTTTCAAGATCACATGAAGCGATAGTAATGCTTTATACTGCACTGGTGAGACCACACTTGGAATATTGCATGCAATTCTAGTAACTGCAAAGCTACAAAAAGAAATGCAGAGACATGCCACAAAGATGATAGAAGAAGGTCTGCAGGCTAAAGCATACAATGAACAACCGAGGGAACTAGGCATGTCTAGTCTAACAAAGAGAAGGACTAGGAGTGATATGATTGCAGTCTTCCAGTACTTGAGGAAATATTACAGAGAAGAGAGAGTCAACCCATTCTCCAAAGCATCTGAGGACAGGACAAGAAGTAACGAATGGAAACTTATCAAGGAGAGATCCAACCTAGAACTAAGAAGAAATTTCCTGATAGTGAGAACAGTTTATCAGTGGGATGACTTATTTCCAGAGGTTTGGGTACTCCATGACTGAAGATTTTCAAGAACAGACTGAATTACATTTGTCCAGAATGGTATAGGGTAGGCGTGTCATACTCAATTTCATTGAAGGTCAGATCAGGATTGTGGTTGCCCTCAAGAGCAGCAAGGGGGCATGGCATGGCTGGGTGGTCACATCTGACTGGGTAGGCATGGTCAGGGTGGCTGTGGCCATCTCAACATCACTTGTTTTGGGAGGGAGAGACCAGGGTGGGTGCCGGAACCTGATCCACTGAAGGAACCTCACCAACCCTCTTGGGCCACATGGATGCCCCCAGATGGCAGGCCAAATCATGTGCCTCCCCCCTGCGCCTCTGCCTATGTCCCTCTGCCTATGCTTGGAACCACCTGCCCTGCGCAGAGTGTGTCAGCGGGATGAGGTGACTGCTGCCTCCTATTCATGTACCTGGATGGGCTGGGCTTAGAATGGTGGGGGCTAGTCCATTACCATCTCCGGGGTAGTCCCGTGGGCCAAATCTGGGCCCATTGAATCTTGTGTTTGACATGGCACTAAAAGGAATGTAGATTTTTTTGTATATTCAACAACAATGTAGATTGTTGACAAGTGTCATAAGAGTGTGTATATGTCTCATCATACTAATATGATGAAAATAAAGCATACATAAGAATACATAGAATTATTAACAAAAGTGTCAACCTGTGGTTGTTTGCTGTCCTCTTGCTTGAACTGTGCATTTATAGACAAATCTGCAGATGACTACATAGACCTTGGCAGAATGCTAATGGAAAATGGAATGGATGGAGATATTTTAAAATGTACAAATGCTCACAAAAAGATACTTAAATAGCAGCTGATCCTTTGCAAGAAATGAATATTGGTTGAAGGCAGAAAATGTGGTTGGTTAGAAGGTTAGAATATTGAAGAAACAATCACAATGGATGAAACAATGTGATGGAAACAAGGGCAATTCACAAGGATGAAAGGTATTGGGGGGCATAGCGAATGCTGGTGCTATGCACTGGTCCCTCTTCCTTTTTTTATAGGTGATGACCAGACTGAGCCTGAGGGAGGGGTCAAATGTACTATTAACCTTGAGTCCCTTTGTGCCTACAAGAAATCTAAGTCTAGCCTACTTTGAATTCCTCTTATCTACCATCTATTTGCTTTGACTGTTAGTAGTTCAACTTTTTCTACAAAGCATCAGCATACAATAAACCTATATTCTTTTGAACTGCCTAGATTCCTGATTTCCTATATTTGACAGTCTTACGCTTATTCTTGAGTCCTTAAGTTCTTTCAGAACTATCTTTCAGAACTACCTAAAAGGGAATAACTGGATGGGCATCTAAATGTCCTGGGGGGATTGTTTGGAATGCCCTATTCCCAGAAGTATGAAATCTCCCTGTTTGTTCATACTTTGCAGCCTGAATAGATCTAATGGGAAGAATTCTCCCATGATGTTACCTGAGGGTTTTAATGAAAGGAAGCATGGGAAGCCAGGGAGGGTGCAGACACTTGCATTGTTCAATTAAAGTCAGGAAATTTACACACACCCCTTTAGCCACTCCATAATTAAAAAAGAGCCAGAACATCATATTTCACTCATGAGAATTTCAGCCAAACAATTGCCTTCCTTCCTAAAAGAGGATAAGAAGAGATGTAGGACAGATGGTCAATAGGTTGTTGAATGTTGTTGAAATCTCTCCAGGGATAACTAAAGTATTCTGCCTATCACTGAGGCTTAAAGCAATCTCTTTGGTACCTAGACCTATCTGAAACTGGTGCTTAGGAAGACTTTGGATAAGTTATGCTATAATTATGGTTTAATTGGTCATTGTTAATGCAACCCAGCCAATACTGCAATTGCATGGCATGTTCTTGAATAATGCAAATTTAGTTGGGGGGAGGGGTGAAGTGAATTTTGCTATTTTGTTAAGAGATGACAACTTAGTTTGTATCAACTCTAGATATTGTTACTGAATTCTCAAAGTTGTAAATATTGTATTCTTAAATATTACTAGACAACCTGTGCCCCATTAAGTTATTGTTTCAGATATATTTTATTACTTAAACATAGAAACAGAATGACCAGCAGTGGACAAAAAAGGTAATTGGATCAGGAGTGACTTTCCATTTCTTTCCCCTTTGAGTTTCCTTGTGGGAATCTGGAAAGGAGCATTGGAAATCTTCCATTCCCAGCATATAGGTAAGTGAATGCTGATGGAGGAGGGAGAGAGGGGATTGCAAGAGTGGCTTGGAAACTGTCATATAACATTGAAAATGAACATAACCACAGGAGCATCAGCTCAGCAGAAACTAGTAGCACTGAAGCAGACACAACATTTACAAATTTCATTCCCTCAGGAATCATAGATCCCCAATTTTGGACACATTATATAAGTTAGCCCAATTGAGGTACTTGGTTCAAAAGTTGTTGTCCTACAAAGCACTGTTTTATTCAGTTAAAGGTCAGGACCACGAGAGTTTTGATAGCATACAAAGTGCGGGGAAGAAAATTATAATTCCAATACTTATAATATTGTAAACCAATCATTTCTGAACTGGGAAGTTTGATATCAAAATTGTGAGGGATTTTTCTGTATGTAGATGCTGCTCTTAGGGAAGGAGCACGGGATTGAAATCTTGGTGATGAAACCCAAGGTTCAACCAGAACAACAGATACACACCTCTATCTTTTTAACTCGGATATCATATTTCTCTAAACCAGACACTCCCAGGAAGGATAAGCACCAAATTCTTGATGTGGAACAGAGATATGTCTATCATTTTTAGTACAAATTTTCCAATTCTGTTTCCTTAATAAAACAATGCAGCAGCAACCTCAGGTCATTTTACAATATTAAAATGGTTAATGCATTTTTATTAGCCTCCTTGATCTCAACAGAAAATAGTTAAGCTATTTATTTAAATGGTTCCCCTGTCTTACTCTTCTGAAGTACATTTAAGGTGTGGAGGGATGAATTTAATCCTCATTAGTTATGGTTAGTATTAGTAATTTGTATTTTCTGGCTCCCCTGATGGTTCCACGTGACATATTTGTTGTGTGTGTCTGAATAGGGTGTAGCTAGATGATTCTAGATAAATAAAAGGCAAAATTGGAAGAGATAATTTTCCTCTTCCTTACCAATTTTTTTTCCTTTTGTGCTATATCTTTTAAGCCATAAACAAAATCAGTTTCTTCCCCCTGGAAACCACTCTAACATTTCAGCTATGAGCTTACAAATAAATAGATTCCAGCCTAGAGATAACAACCTACATTGTTGCTTCTTCACAAAGAATAAATGTCATTTATTATTATTCTTTATTTCTAGTTTTCAGCATTCAGAGAGGAAAAGCTGGATTCTTTTTTCCCCCAGGGAACATTCACTCACCGATTTCTTGTTTGCAATCTAAAAATTATATCAGTCAGAAACAGCTTCATCGGTTCAATGAAAATTAATCCATATAAATATTGTAAAATTTGGTATTTAGGCTGCATTCCATGAGATAAACTGAGAATTGCAAGTATCAGGGAGCAGTAAATGTATTACTTTAATCTATTTCGAATCCAAGAGTAGCAAATCTCAGGATTTGCTTGTTTTCAGTAAAAAAAATCAACAAACAACAACAGTAATAATAATAATATAGTAATAATAATAATCTGATTGCAAGAAAACACCCTACTTGGAACTGCCTATATACTCACATGTTACCTTAACAGCTGTTAGGTCCTGGGTTAGGACTTGAACTGTTATTTTTTTACCAGTCCCAGACTGTGAATTGAATTGAAGATTAAATCAATAACAATAACAACGATGACAATGATGGTGATGATGGTGATGATGATAAAGATCAAGAATTGGGTCAGTACCAGGTGAAGACAAAATGCACTCAGCCAGGTAAAGCATAGATCAATCTTATGGTAGCAGAGTTCATACTACAGATAGCCCTATCCAACCAGATATTCCATATTGTCAGCCTGCTGCCCAAGATAATCCAATTATAAGTGAATATGAATTCACTCAGTGGTGGGTTGCTGCCAGTTCGTACCGGTTTGGGTGAACCGATAGTTCCGATGATCAGCTGACCCCACTCACCCGCCCCTGTCCTATCCTGTCTTTTCTTTCCTGCTTTCCAGCTCATCTCAATCATGCGGCACAGCTGATTTCCTCCCCCCCCCTCGCTGTTCTGCTTACCGTTGATGACTTGGAAGGTAAGCACTGAACTTCAAAATGCTCTATTTTCAGCACTACGCAAAAGCACCTTAGGCGCGCGTGAAGTGTGCGCTCACCGAACCGGTTGTTAAACCAGTTGCAGCCCACAATTGAATTCACTTATATGCAAAGTACCTGCAAACCTTTTATGGTGGCCTTTGGGAAAATTCTCACACCCGCTTGTCTCTAAAGAAAAATGAATAATCTTAAACAGATTTACCTAGCAGTTTCCTCTTTGTCATATTCTACATTCTTGCAGACATCCCCAATCTTTGTTTGGAGATGCTTTTGGAGATGGACAACTGTATAAAATCAAGAGCATCATTAATAATTGATTTCCATATATTTTCTTATCTTCACTTCTTGGACTCAACCTAAACACTTTTTTCTATATTGAGTCTAACTCTTTATCCATCACTATAAATTAGCACATCAACCTGAGACATATCTATTATGAAGATGGTTAAGATAAAGCAATCATTTTACATCAAGCAAACTATTCTGGGGGGGGGAGGTCAGGTCACAGGTAGGTCTCCAAAAACTGTTCATATTTAGTTATGGTGGCCTTCTTTTGCACATTTTAAAAACTCAAGACTTCCTGACATCATATTCACTTTTTAAAAAGGGGAAAAGGATTTTGTGGATACATAAATGTTTCATCTCACTGCTGTTGATTTTTGTTGTTATGAATTCATTGTTACAGCGGCTGTGTCATCCCTTCTTTCAAAGCATGAATGACGTATGTAAAAGTCCCATTGTTTTAAACTAGTAATGCCTAGATGTGTATAAATTAAGATACCTAAAACAGTGCTTAGATTTCTAATAGGTTGTATGTGAAAGAAACCCAAGTAAAAAAGATCACAAAGGAACTTAGAAGAAATTTGATCTGAGGAGAACTGAGAGAGCAGACTGCTGAATCTGGGGCTGGAAGATCTTTGGAAACATCACCATAAGCAAGATACATATAAACCATAAGATTTCATCAAAAGGAACTTAATTTCTGGTTTGGTCCAGTGAACATTTCCATTCACCTCTGTGGCTTGCTATTGTTGCCTTCTATAATTTTGGTTCCCAGTCCAGGATACAACCTTAAGATTTTCTGATGATCTTCCATTTGATTCTGTTTGATTTTCACTTGCTGCCATCTAATATACTTGAGAGAGAGAGAAAATAGAATGTAAAGATATTATGGGAGGGAGAGCCTTACAGATAAATGTACTTCCAAAGTATGGAGGTTCTGTAAATGGATACCCTTTCTTGCAATTCTGTAGTTATGTTCCCAAAGATTCTGTTCCTGGCACATTTCTCTTCCTCTGTCTAAGATACTGTCATCCACCTTGAAGAGACAGGGGCTTTAGGTTTTCTTCCTTCCTTCCTTCCTTCCTTCCTTCCTTCCTTCCTTCTTTCCTTCCATCCTTCTTTTTGGCATTGCCTCTTCCCAAAGAGCTTCATCCATTCTGGATAATACGGGAACTCACCAAATGCACTGTGAAAGGAATGAATCCTAAGAACTTGCAGTTGCTTCTGTTTAAACATCCTTAAATTAGCTTTGAATCATTTCACCTAACTTAGAAAAATTGAAGAGCTCTTTCCCAATATTTTAAGCAAATGCAGAAAGTATCCTTGATGTATCTTCCGTTCCTCTTCTTGTACTTTTCTATGGATATACAAGACCTTCTTAGAAGTCACTCTAAGCAATGGAAAATGGCTACTTTCACAAGAAATATTTTATCCATGCCAACGAGTCTTGTGTATTTTTCAAAATTATCTCCCGTGTTTTTAGAAATTAACTTTGAAGAACATGAGCTGAAATCATCATTAAATGATATGACTTTTATTGGATCTCTATTTAATAAACTCAGTAGACTTGTTGCTAAACAACAAACAAACAGAACCAGTTTGGTCTAGTGGTTAAAGAACTATGCTAGAAATCAGAGATTGGGAGTTCTTTTTCCTGCCTTAGGCATGAAAGCCAGTTGAATGAGTTTATATCAGTCACTCTCTCTTTCAGCTCAACTCAACTCACAGGTTGTTTTTTGGGGGGAAATAGGGGGAGGAAGGATTATTAGGTATGTTACCTGCCTTTAATTATTTATAAAAATAATAAAGCAGAACTGTCAGAAAGATTCAATCCAGATCTAGGGACGTATTAATACCACTCTACAAAGCCTTGGTTAGACCACACCTAGAGTACTGCATCCAGTTTTGGTCACCACACTACAA
>JANHFT010009868.1:0-20518 GCA_032467955.1 Pseudoxenodon macrops
GGTTGATTGTTCTCACTGTCAGAAAGTTCCTCCTTATTTCTAGGTTGAATCTCTCCTTGATCAGTTTCCATCCATTACCTTCGGGTGCTTTGGAAATTAGCTTGGCCCCCCTCCTCTCTGTGACAGCCCCTCAAATATTGGAAGACTGCTATCATGTCTCCCCTGGTCTCTTACATATTCCCTCTCACATAAATGGAGTCTTTTGAAAAGCAGGGTGGAAAACAAAAGTATTAATCTTCAGAACAAGACAAGTTAAGGAAGGAATAGTTCTATCTTTTTCAGATATTGTTGGGACAAAGGGGGACTGTTTGGGAAAGTAATTAATGATTCAGTATGAAAGGATCAAAACAGAGAACACAATGCATCTATTGATTCATCATCCTGGTTTTAAAAATATAAATTATCTCAGAAATACAGTATGGGCTGAAATATATAACTATATTTTAGGCATGGGAAGCCAGTTTGGGTAGTGGTTAAGGTAACAGACTACAAACCAGGATGCCATGAGTTTTAATCCTGTCTTTAGTTCAATGCTAGCTGGATAACCTTGGCCCAGTCTCTCTCTTAGCCCTGCGCAGAAAACCACTTCTGGAAAACCTTGCCGAGAAACTACAAGAACGTGTCCAGACAGTCTCTGAGAATTGGACACTATTGAAAAGAAGAGGAAAAAAATAGGGATATTAGATCTGGGCTTCAAAAGTCTGGACAAACACAAGATGGCAGCAAAGAGCTACAGGAAAGTCTAATATCACATATAATTGCATTGAACCTGAAACATTTTGAATGCAAAGTATTTGGTATGCTACTGACCTTATAAGGTTTTAAAACATAAGAATAACTCAACCAGATCACTTCAAGATGCATGTTAGTGCAGCATTTTGTTTCTTTCAAGGTCCAGCCAGATGGTTTACAAGCAGGAGACCCGAGCATCCCTTGCGCCTACTGTTTATCCTATGAAATTGGTATTTGGAGGCATGCAATCTAAGCTCAGAAGTAACATTAAGTCTTTATGAGCAGCATCTCTTATCCAATTCTCCATTAAAACTATCCAGGGTAGGGCCAGCATTGTATCTTGTAGTAATGAATGCCATATGTTAAATAAGTGATGTATGAAAAATCAGCTAATCCCTATTCATTTTGGCTACCTTCTTCAGTACTTTTGCAGGTCTTTTCTTTTGCAGAACAGTATATAAGATAGGTTTTACATTTCCTAGAGGAAACTGTTTTATCTTTATAGTGTCCTGGACCATGCTGGTCTCTTATACACACACACACACACGGGGGGGGGGAGGACAGAGAAAAAGAGGAAGGGAAGGAGAGACAGAAACAGAGGTACACACATACACACACACACATAAATACAAACACACCAGTGGGGAGAAATGTGGTATGGACTTCCCAATGTAGTTGGTTTCCACGTTATTGGCTTTTCATATGCTTTTAAAAGCTGAATTGTTTCAGAGATATCATAGAGAATGCGTTGCTTTTGGTTTTACATTGCTATTTTTACATTCATTGTGGAAATTGCATTTTATTATTGTTTGCCACGTGGCTATTGTTAACTGTGCTAGTCAGTGGATATTGATTAGTATAAATCTAAGAAATATTGTTTTACTTTCAAGCTTCCCCCACCCCCCAATTCTTGAGTTTTTACAAGGTTGCTTCATTATAGTCAAATGTGTGTGTGTTGATGAAAGCCATTGTGATACCCCATGCATTAGTACGGTAATGGCAGAAATTATATACCGTAATTCACTTTCTGGTCCTTCTGTGAATATTCATGGCTGATTTTGATTGGAAATTTCCCATTTTGTACATATACTAAAATGTATTAATATTACAATCGCTGTTCCCTGTTTGTTTCCCAAAACATATACCCTGTACTATATCATGGTCATTATTGAGAGTTAAGCTGAGGGTTCCTTAAAATTTTAAAAAGTTGAAGAAATGTAATAGTTTAACGTTGTCAATTTATCTAAAAAAGATAAACTTTCTACTCCGCAAAATACCGGGTTATATGCATTGCTGTTTTCCATGGTCTTTTGTTTAGAAAAATAAGTTTAATTATTAAATGTATAAGGTTGCTCAATGTGCCAACTCTGGGCAGTGTACAATATTAAAATATTACTGCATATTAAATTAAATGATATTAATATTAAAATATTAAAAACAATTATGAAAAATGCAAACAAAATGCTGTATTAAAAATAGAAACAGAACAGCCACAGGCCTCCAGAAACGCATTCATACACACTCTAAAAAGAGACATACAAATACAACGCATAAAAAGCCCACAATTGTCCAAGGTTTGGGAGAACAGCAGGTTTTAATAGCTCCTTTAAAGAAGGTTAAAATTGGGGCCAAACATATCTCTGGGGAGATGTTGTTCCAGAGGACAAGCACTGTGACAGAGTAGATAGACTTCCCAGGTCCCACCAGATGACACCATTTAATGGATGGGACCTGGAATATGTCAACTTTGCCTGATCCTGGAGGATGGGTAAAAACTATGGAAGACAGATGGTTGCTTGCATAATCAGGCCCAGTGCCATGAAAAATGAGCTCTGAATCTTTTAAAATAAATTACTGTGTTTAATAAACTACTGTGCTCGGAGATGAAAGGAAAGTCAGAATGATGTAAGGAAAAAGGAATTTAACTTTCACTGTGAACCGTCCCATTAAAAAAAAGAAAAGAAAATATGTTAACATTCTTATTTCTCTTTCGCTACTGTGTCAGTAGCTGCAGATACAAATTTGGGGCTACAGGGGCTTTAGTTAAATAAATATTTTGCAATAAGATGGGCTTTGTAATTTGGGAGTGTGTTTGCAACAAGTTGACGATGGCGTTTATGAAACTTGTTCTGGCTTTTTTATTTTTAAAAAAGTTCTTCCTTTCAGTTAGAGTACACTGTCATCTCTTCAGAGTTATGGTGCAATGGATTCTTGTCCAAGGCTGGAAGGTTGGCATGGAAACTCTTTTCTTTATTGATTATCAAGTGGTTGGGTACAATTCGTCCTGCACAGAACGCTACTGAAGTGCTAGGTTCAGTTTAGAGACATTAAAACATGTGGACTTATCAAACGTAACACCTGAGAAGCTTACTCAGAATTTAGATGCATTATTTATTTTCAATATGCATATGCCATTTAATCTATTTAGTAACATTGTGCCTGTAGCAATAGCCTGACTCCAAAGTGATGAGAGAGAGAGAGAGAAAATGAGAGACGTGAGCCAGCAGAAGAACAGAAGACAATTTATAGAAGATAATTCCATAAAAGTCATTTCCTTTCAGTTGAACCCTGGTAAGACCGAATGGCTATGGATCGTGGAGCCTTGGGATTTGAGAATTTAACATTTTTATTTCTGGCTAGGATTGCACTGCCTCAGATAGACCCCATGTGCAACTTGTGGTTTCTCCTAGACTCACAACTTCTGCTGGAAGAGCAAGTGGCAGTTGTGGCTAGGAGAGTCTTTTGTGCTATGCCCAGTTGTACCTTTTCCTAAACTGTGAGGCCCTGCAGTCAGTCAGTCATACCTTGGTCATCTCACATTTGGACTACTTCAATGGGCTACCCTTAAAGATTATTTGGAAGCCTGGCACAGATACTTCTAGGGGTCCCTCTAGTAGCTCATGTAACACTACTGATGTATGAGTTGCCTTGGTTGTCAGTTTGCTTTGGAGTCCAATTTCAGGTGTTGGTTATTATCTTTAAAGCCCTTCATACTAGAACCAGGCTACCTGACAAAGCCTCTCACTCCAATGGGATTGGCCTGCCCAACTCACTTCAGCAGAAGGGCATGTTGTAGATCCTGTCAGTCAAGGAATTTCATTTGACAGGGCCCCCAAGAGAAGACCCTTTTCTGCTGTGGTCCCTATTTTCTGGAACACAGTGATGCTGGAGGTGAGAACCAGCCCCACCCTCTTGGTCTTCCAAAGAAGCCTCAAAACTTGGCTTGGGACCCCAAAAGCATCATTCACATTGGAGGTGGCTAGTGGACGAAGGAAGAAAATAAATTTCCCCTCCATTCCGCTCCTGTACTGGTTCCTAGATTAATGCGATCCCTGTTAACTTGAATGTTTTTAACATTTTAAGGTTTTTATATTCCTGCTTTTATTCTGTTAAAAGCTGCCCAGAGTTACTTTGATAGTGTGATAGGCAACATATAAATCTAATAAGTAAATCTGTTCAGGGGACCACATTTTGCTTCTTGAAATATTTTTAAACACCCCTGAAATATATGATGTCAAATCATTTTATATCTAGGGCCTGAAGTATTTTGCAGTGACCATATGTGCTACAAAGCTTCCTCACATTATTTGACCCAGGGGTCCCTTAGCAGTTAAATTTCAAAGTTTAGCTCAGAACCAGATGTGGGATACTTAAAGGATGAAACCAAACCATAATAACAGAATAACAGAGTTGGAAGAGTTGAAACCAGAGATGGGTTCCTACTGGTTTGGACCAGTTTTACCAAGTAGGTAGTAGGCCGCTGGTGACGTCATGGAGCCGGTTCTGGTCCATGGACACTGCCATCTTTTTTATTGAAATTTTTTTAAAAGTTTTTTTGAATTTTTCCTGGTTTTTTCTTCTGCGCATGTGCAGAAGTTAAGTTTCTGGCACTTCGCATGCGTCACCATCTTGTTTTTGCCATTTTTTTTGAATTTTTGGAATGTTTTTCTACTGCGCATGTGCGCACCCAGAGACGCGGGAGCCAGCGAACCAGCAGCGTAGTAACTTAGAACCCACCCTGATTGAAACCAAACCAAACTTGTAACCTATGTAAAAATTTTGGAAGTACTATAATGAAAATATATTTCCCTACTTCTGCTGTCTAGCTGAAATTTTTAGAGAACTATAACAGGCCACCATAATTTCAATTCCTTGTGCCCATGCCTGGCTTTTAATTCCACAGTCTATTCAATTTCTAATACAATTTTGCCACGCATATATTTAAAAGGTAGCTCCATGTGTATCTGCATGTACATATGCACATTTTCCCATGTGGTCAAGAATTGCCAACTGAAAACTATACTTATTAGTTTAGTCTTGGAGAGGTATGGGTGGTATTTTCATGATGCACTGATGTCAAACTTTCAGTCTTCTTCTTCTTTTTAAATGCTTATTGAGCTGGAAAGACAAGGAAAAATGGACAGGTTGAGTCTTCAATGTACATGTCTATGGAGATTCTCAGTCATCCAGGTCATGGTTGTCATGGTTGAAAAGGGTGCTTTTCCTTGAAGATGTCTTGCTTCTCATCAAAGAAGCTTCTTCAGTTCTGAACTGAAGATTACTGATTATTTCCCACTCAAGGATTAATTAAATCCAACCCTATTTAGTTTCCTGAGATTAATCAAGTGCTCCCATCTACTTCGGCCCATGTTAAAACTATTGCTTCTTAATTTCTTTTTAGAAAGAGATAAAATAGTGATGCTCTGGGGAGGAAGATAAAGGTTTGAGGTGGGTTAAATTCAATCTGTAAATTTATTGTTTTATTTAATCTGTAATTTCTTCAGTGAGAGATTAGGTTGGATTTAAATGTGGAAAAGCTAGACATGTCTAGATAACTCATCAATTTGCTTTTTGCGTATACCTTGCCTAATAATCTTAAAGTTAATTAAAAGCACAAAGCTACAGCATGTTCCTGATCTATATCTCACTTGTATTAATAAGTGCAAAAGTGTAAACAGTCATTTTTATATTTATAGCAACCGTTTGATATAATTCACCTCTGTCTCTGAGGTAAAGCGTTGCCTTCAACTAGATGGGTGGCATAAAAGTTTGGTAAATAAATTAGGATGAGCTCTGTTTTAGTCCTATTGCCAGTACCTTGTCAAACACAAATCTCTGCTTATTTGTCACATTTGACTTGGCTTTGCCTCCAGCTGCTCAGAGAAGTGGGCATAAAGTTGTTTTTAACCATCGCAAAAATCCCTAGGTTACATCTAAATATCTCAGGAAAAGTTTTGACCTTCTTTAAATCATAGCTGAGGCCATTTACTTCAAAAAACATAACTTCTGCCTTTGTATCATGATCCTTAACCACCAGGTCAATCAACATTCTACCTATTTCTTCTTCAAATAGCCGTTTCTATAACGTATTGTCCTTTTCTGTTTGCATACTCAACAATTTGATCATCCATTCTGCTAAAGTCTTTAGTTAGGATAGGAATGACCTCATCTAGTTATGTTTCTAATTGTTCAGGTATTATCTAGCCAGGATGCAGATGGACTATAAATCTCTATAGTAAAAACCCTCCTTATCAGAGCAGATCAATGCCATGCTTGTGTCATGAGATATAACTCAAATACAGAAGGGGGAAAAAAATAAACCATCTATAGACAGATTTCCCGAGAGTAAATGCAGCTGTGTATAAAATATTTGAAAGAAGTCAGCTGCACACTTTTCTGCTGCATGGGCATTTTTCATAAAGCTTTCTTCATCTCCTGAAAAAAAAAGCTAAGTGTTCCCCTTTTTCCCTTCTAAATCCCTTTCCTTCTCTCTGGGTGGCTCTTTCAAGCATGGCATGCAGATGTTTAAGATTACGAAGCTAGCAGAACAGCTTTTAACCTGACAGAATACCACAGGGAAAGCCAGAAGCTGGAGAGCTACCTCTTTGAGATGACTCAACCCTTGGAACTGGGATCAGAAACATTTTGATCAGCCAATAAGGATTGAATTAAAATAGATCCTCTGTGTGTGTGTGTGTGAACATCAATCAAAGAGGTAAAGTACATGTTCCAAAGATGTTTAAAATGGGGAGGATCTATACCTGAATATAAATAGTATTGCTTATGATTTGTGCAAAGTTAAGTTCTCCTCTTAGAGTTTTTGAAGTTTAAGAGCATATGGATAAAAAAAAAACGATCTAAGGGCTAGTAAATTCAGCAACATAGAATATTTTGAAAAAAATGTACACTGCTTTCAGTAGTCTACTTCAAGCAGCCCATCTTTTTTTTAAAATAAAAAGTAAAAACCAGTATGTGGGATATGACTGAAGCTTTGCTTGGCAGAACATTCTAAAGCCTTTAAAACCGTGAGGAAACAATGGTGAGTAAAAGGTGCCACAGGTGTCTGTTTAAGAAAAAAGAAGAAGAAATAACAGGAGGAACAGAGATGAGTGTCCTACCTGTTCTATCTGGTTCTATAGAGTAGGTAGTAACTCCATGATGATGTCATGGAACCGGTTCTGTCAGTGTCTCCGTGGCCGCTGCCATCTTGGATTTTGCTTCTGCGCATGTGCAGAAGCTAGTTTTTGACTGTTGCGTGTCTGTGCGCTCGTTTGTGCGCTTTGCGTGTGCGCTTGAGGAGTGACCCTGAGCAAACCGGCAGTAAGGGGATTCAGAACCCACCGCTGAGGAGGAAGTATGTGGAGGAAAGAGAGAATTCCAGGAAAAAGAAAATGGAAACTCCCATCCCAATTTCTTGATCCTGGGAGTGCCAATGCATCGGGTTGACCTAGAAAATATAGAGTTCCAAATCCAGTCTCTCATTCAACCATGAACTTCACTGGAAGATTTGAGGAGATGGCATTGTTTTCACTTTCCCTACAGCAGAGCAGAATGAAAAGTGGAGATCTTTTGCTATCTACCTTCCGATGTTGCTAAATTTAAATATCTAGCACGGCTAACAGTGAAGGGTGATGGGAGCATTAGTTCGGTATCATCTGTAGAACCCCAATTTCTCTTTCAATGCTTGAAGGTATATCAGATCATTTTATTTCCTTGCTTCTGAATCAGCTTGCTATTTATAAGTCACAAGGAATTGAAAAGTCCAAAATGCAAGTAATAAAAAAATATGAAAAATCATCGTACTCGGAATTTAAGGTTGGCTGTGTTTGTCTACGTAGCTAGCTTGCCATCTTTAGATTGGGATTAACTTCATTTATTTAATTATTTGTTTGTTTTGTTGTTTCCCGGTGTTTATGTGCTGAAAAATTGGAAACCCTGTTGTGCTAGAGAAAGATAATAAAAAAATCTCCTTGAAACCAAATCTTACGAGGGTTAAAAAAAAATGCAAATGTAGAAAAGGAGAATAGACAATTATCTGCGTTGGTTACTCTCAGTCATTTTAAAAGTGCCTTGTGAGCTCTATGGACTTGCCAGTGTCTTGGGTTGCTGAGAAGGCTTATAACTCTGATTTGCTCAAGTACTTTGATCTCTGCTGAGATGCTTGAATGGAAGCATACCGGTCTGGCAGGCAGGTTTTCAAATCCTTTCTTTGAACCTCTTGGGCTCATGTTTGTTGTATGGATCTTTGCTAAATACAGGCAGATGCTAATTCGATGCACGCTGCAAAAAGAAAAAAAACGAGTTCAAATGGGAGGCTGAACTCCGCTGAGGCTTTCAACACAATCCTTTCTGTACTTGGAAGCCATCCTAGGAAGTTACTGTACCATACAGTTCTGCAGTGAAGAGTTCTCTTGCAAAATGCCAGCGTTGTTTAGTAAAACTCCCTCTGCACACATGCAAAAATGCAGATGCACAAAGAGGGCATGTTAAAAGGTCTTGTTCGGCCGTCTTTCTTCTACCCGTCCAAGGGAAGGGGGGGGGAAACCTCATTTGCAAGTTAAGTCCACTCAGAATGCGATATTTAAGACATTTTTTAGTACCACCACTGATAGCTTTTTATGGAATCTCGTTTGTTAGGGAGATGGGGAGGGTTAAATGATTGGAAAAGCCTTAATTGCTTTAATAAAACATATCACAATTCAGGCAATTATAGTTGGTCGTTAAACAACAGAAAACAACCCAAGTACACTCTTCCAATTATTTTGCATTTATTACCTGTGCTTGACAGTAGTGCACTTATACAGAGAGCCACTTTCATTTTCTTTCTCGGTGAATGCTTGGGGAATCTTTTACCTTGTTACCATTCGTGGAATGACAAGAGTTCAAGGCACAGCACATGCTTTGCATGCAAAAAGATCCCAGGTTCAGCTCCAAGCATCTTCGGGCGAATACTCTACGCTCCTCTCTGAAAACTGAAGACATTATGCCAATTGATCGCAGTAACCTAATGGATGGGGAGTCTGCTCTGGTATAAACTGGTTTCCCAGGAAACCTTTTTTTTTTTTTTAAAGGAATGGATGTGTAATAGATCAAGACAACTTAGTATGGGAAAATCTAAGCACACTCCTTGGTTGTTTTTTTTTTTAGTTAATACCTAGAGATATTCTGATTGTTATTGAAGCAATGTCTTTTTTATATTATTTTACTTTTAACAGTTTATTTATATATTTTCACACTACATACATAAGTGCTTAGTGAACGGCGTATTGTCTTCATCAGTGTATTTATGTACAATAATACTTTTCCCGCTCCTAATTTCTACCTCTACTGTCCAACCATTTATAAAAACAAGTCCCATGTCCGAAAATACACTGTATCTTCTTTTTCTTTTCTTTTTAATGTGAAAAAAAGTTTAATTACATCATCCTCTGTAGGTGTTTCCTCATTTTTCCAGTACTGTGCAAATATAATTCTTGGCTGCTGTCAAAACATGTAATATTAAGTATAAGTTCCTTTAATCATACTTTTCAGGTATTATGCCTAGCTAAAATATTTCTGGCTTATAATCTATATGTTGTTTTAACATTTTTTCCAACATGTATGTATGTTTGTCCAATATTTCTTTGCTTTTACACATGTACACCATATATGATAATACATCCCTAGTGTCCAGTTAAAACATTATATAAAATGTTTTATAGGTGGCATTTACCATCAGCAAGATTAGCAAAGATAATTAAAAGCACGTCTGCCAAATATTAGAAATGTAAAATTGTAAGTTGCCATTGTCAACTTACAATTTCTTTCCCAAAGCTTTTGTCATTTTGCCCATACTATCCTTGTTTCTTTTACCTGTTCATCTTCCATTTTTAATTGAAGCAATGTCTTGAAACATTGTCAGCAGTAGTCCGGGGATTCAGGAAAAATCCTCGATTTACGGCCACAATTGAAACCTTGAGACGTTCTGTTGCTGTGAGTTTATCCCAATTTTACGAGCTTTCTTGCCAAAGCTGTTAAGTGAAACACTGCAGTTGTTAATAGCATGGTTGTTAAGTGAATCTAGTTTCTTCATTAACTTTGCTTTTTAAGAAGTGATGTTAAAAGGTGATCACATGACCTCGGAACACTGCACCCATCATAACTATGAGTCGGTTACTAAACATCTGGTTTTGATCACATGACCACAGGGGTGCTGCAACAGTCATAAGTGTGAAAAACAATCATATGCCACTATTTTCAGTGTTGTAACTTCAAACAGTCACTAAACAAACTGTTGTAAGTTGAGGGTTCCATGTAGTAGGAAAATCCCATCAATACTTTTTAGCCCTGAGAAGCAGCAAAGAAAATAATTAAGGAAATCTTTATACAACATGCCTACTCGTTGCATGTCTGTTTCAGTCCAGCCTCAATATCTACCAAGCTATGGATATTTCACATGTTTGCTAATTAATGCACACTTCTATGTATTATTTATCATGTTTATTTAAGCTTTTCATTATTTCCTAGAAGCAGAGCTTTCATATCTGAATGACAGAAGATCAAAATGTGAACCCCAACTTAGGCCCAGGAACCGATGCCTCTTTTAGCATCTTCTGGGAATTTAATGTCATCATGCTCTAAATAACATATGCAAGTAGAAAACTTCGAGAATCAGAACAGGATCAGCCAATTCCTTACATCTAGAGCTGTATCATGGTAATTCTATATTCTCAGGGCTGTTTGTTTGTTTGTTATTTATTCATTAAATTTGTATGCCACCCATCTCTGTACCAAGCAACTCTGAGAGACTTGGTATTTATAACCATATATTGTTCTTTTATCATTGCCAGTGAATAAAATTGTGGTAATTATCTTGAAGGTCAATAATCTTGTGATATGAGCAGTTTCTGGAGATGGCAACATCTTTCTGAGGTGATTTATAATGACAAGGAGTCAATATATAGCATGGCAAGCATGTAAAGGGGTTTGTCTTGCATATTGAAGAGCCAGCTATCAAGCTATGAGGAACACTTCGGTTATATCTAGTCTAGTCCAAAAGATGCTGGCAATAAAACCAAAACAAAATGTCAGGTTTTAGCCAGATAGAAGGATGAAAAAACATGAAAAAGCCAAATAGCAAAATAAATAGCAATAGCACTTCAATGCCACTTCACAGTGCTTTACAGGGCTCTCTAAGTGGTTACAGAGTCAGCATATTGCCCCCAACAATCTTGAATCCTCATTTTACCAACATCAGAAGGATGGAAGGCTGAATCAACCTTGAGCTGGTGAAAATCAAACTGCTGAACTGCTGGCAGCTGGCTGGCAGCAGAAGTAGCCTGCAGTAATGCATTCTAATCATTGTACCACCAAGTTAATATCTAGGCTTCAGAAATCTGGACAACTACTAGATAACAGCGCATAATTAGTTTTGTGTCTGTCTCTCCAGAATTTTGTAGTCCAGGTCTGGTACACCTAGGCGAGGCACATAGGACATAGAAGAAGCCATACCTAAACTACAGGTGAGTAGGTTCAAGATGTCATCCAGAGCATACTCAGGGAGTGATTTATATCAACTACAGGTTTCTTTCCTTCTGTAGAAGTATCTAAACAGATACTGAATAAATCACTTTAAGTTTGTGCCATCATTGACAGTGATAATGGAGAGAGATGTCAATGACATTACAACATTGATTTCTTTAGGATAGTCAGGATTGTAAAATATCTTCCAGAACATGATAAAACCATTCACAGCCAGTTAATGCAACAATTAGAATCTGTTCAATTAATCATTGTGGTTACTGATTGTAGAATAGAAATCTAGGAATAGCAACGCCTTTTTTGGAGAGCATTTCCATCTACAAGAGTAAAAAAAAATAATCCTGTGAAACCTAAGATGGCAGACTATATCTTTTCAGATACAGTCAGCTCCCTCTGAATTAATATTTAAGGCAGGGATGTCAAACTCAATTTCATTGAGGGCTGCATCAGGATTGTGTTTGACCTTAGGGGCCAGGATGTGTGTGGCCAGAGTAGATGTGGCCAGCTTGATATCACTTGTGTCAGGGGCACCTGTGGTGCTCTGCCAGCGAAAATGGGCTCCAGAGCGCCATTTTCAGCTGTGACAGCCTCCTACAGCCCTCTGTCAGCAAAAACAGAGTTTGAGAGAGCCAAGCGTAGCCCTCCTCTGCTCCATTATTGCCTGTGATGGCCTCCTGCACCCTCTACCAGCCCTGAGCTCCATGGTGGCCCCGCAGGCCAGATCTAAGCATTCTGCGGACTGGATCCGGCCCTTGGGCCTTGAGTTTGACACCTCTGACGTAAGGCATCAAAGCAATGATGATATCAAGAGGAAGAACGGGGAAAGGAAAGGTTAATTAATGTTGAAGAACAGAATCTGGGAAGAAGGGGTAAGGGCATGTGTGCAAACACCTGAGAAAGCAAAGGAGGAATGTGGTAATAAGCTTATTTAGAGAAAAAAGGAGAAGGAGGAGGGAAGAAGGAAGAATGTATTGCTTCCATCTAAACCTCTGGTGTCTTCTCTAGCCAGTACTTCATTGTTAGTCAGTGCCTCAACGCTTTTACAGAATTTAACCAGTACTATAAATGCTCGCAGTCTAGATAGTACCTCATAGCTAATCTCAGGTTTGGAGAATATTCCTAGCCATACTGGGAAGATAAGCCAGAAAGTTAATAACACACACATCCAGTAGAACAACTCGTTACAAAATTATTCCAGATTCTTCTGCAAACAAATCTTATTAATTGCTCATCCATGTGGTCTTCAGCAACTAGGAGGACAAATAGAATAAAATCCATTGGAAATACTACACCTAACACTGTGCAAGTAAAAGATGCCGAGAATAAATCTTCCTTGCTGGTTTTTAATTACTTCACTCAACATTAAACCAGGATTGGGCAATTTTTCTTCAAGTCAGCAGTTGAATTATTTTAAAATTATTTCAAGGCCCCAGGGAACACAGAGATAATATAATGGGGTCAGTGAAAGTAACTACCGGTAATTCAAAACCTTTTGCCTTTTTGAAAAAAAAAAGAGAGGAGGTAGCGGTTTGAAGGAAGGTCACCACAAAAGATGTGTACTTGAAAAAACCAGCAATTTGCTGCTAAATTTTGGTCACGTTATTTTTGGAGGAATCAATGAGCTGTAACATTGGTGCCCAGAAACTACATATGGGCCTATGGGAAATCCAATCTGAATTAGAGTAACTTTTGTAGTATTAGTTAGGATGCCCTCTATCACCTCTGCCAAGTTGCAGCAGTCAAAGAAAAATGAACAATTTATCCACCATGTCAGAATTGCTGGCCGTTTGTCTAACAGCTGGAGTGCATGGCTATCATTATTATGATTATCTCTGTACTTTTCCATACTTTTAGAAGCATTTGGTCTCAGCATCTACCGGTACAAAATAGAATGGGGAATCTTTTCTATACAATAAGCAGGTTGTTTATGGAGATTCTCAGCCATCCATGTCGTGGACAATAATCAGGATGCTTCCCCCATCACTCTTTAGTTTTTTTAAATGAATGATTTCTAATTCATTGATAGCTTAAATTATGAATATAAGGTACTATGTCAGGTGCCAGGGTCAAACTTTAAATGAATGAAGTAAAAAAAAATTTGCTGGTATAAAAATAATGTTTTGCAATTCCCATTAGTAATCAGATCGGCATTTTGTAACTATGACTCTAGGACCTTAAGATAATGAAGTGACTCTTGGCCTCCCTTGGCTTCATTGCTTAATACAGATAGCAGAAGGGAGCTTGTGCTCATCCAAATTAGAAGCAGAAGCACGCATGCATGTGCATTAGCACACATTCTCTCTCTCTCTCTCTCTCTCTCTCTCTCTCTCTCTCTCTCTCTCACACACACACACACACACACACACACACACACACACACACACACACAAACCTCCTTCCAGTTCTGTAATGTTGTACTTGGTGGGAATAAAAATCCATCATGAACCCCTCAGGCAATCAATTTATGCCCTGAAGCATGATATTTGATTAACCATATTATTATCTCAGCTTGCATACTACAAATGTTATACACAGGCATAAAATTATCCAGCATTTGAAATGCACGTGTTTTTTTAAAATAAATATCCTGGAGTGTTTGAATCCCTGACCTCATGAGACTCTATTCCATAGAGACATAGCCATCTCTATAATCAATCAAACTGTTATTTGTAAGGTAGATTTTACATACAGTAAGTTACGTTAAACAGGGGAGGGGTGCGTGAAGAAAGGTGTTTGTTGCTATTTTGCAACATCTACCCAATTTTTCAAATGATATCAAGAACATGCTGATATTCCAGACAGAACATTTCAATAATCCAGTCAGCAATCAGTTAAACAAAGGTTTGTGCATCAAAACGTTACTTTCGAAATATCGTGATTTATACAAATGCTACTTCACTTCTCCATTATAGATCGGCAATGTTATTTAAAGATCAGAGGAGTTGACAGATGCTATTCATGGTTTTAATTCTACTTAGGCTCAACACAAATCTGGTAAGCACTTCTCTTGGGTAGGTTTTCGAGGCTTTCAAGGACCACTTCACATACAAATTACAAGTACTTGGAGCTTGAGACTTACAGCTCTGTTTTAAGTGGTCCTGACTGCTGCGTAGTTGGGCAGAAAAAGAAGAAAAAAACCCATTATCAGCCTCATGCACCCATCTAGATGAACCCACCCACTGGTAAATTAAAGCATTTTAAGTATGGAATGGAATTATGAAATGAAAGATAACTGATTGCTACAACCCAAAGAAGTGACTCTATATTAATTTTGCTACTTTTTTTGACAGTGGAATAATTAAACCATGCTGCAACTTTTCCTAGATACTACCAGTGAAGGCCAGGAAAAGTCTGGCCTATGTCACTGCCCCAGTAAATATTATTTATATCCCAGTTTCATGCACAATATTCCTTCCTTAAATACAGATTTTAAGTGGAATTCAGTCCCAATATACTAATTTAAATGTAACCCTCTCCTGAAGGAGCTACATTTTATGTAACTTCCTTCGTTTTTCTAGCTGACAGTGACAGATGAGAGTGGACTTAATAAAATTATATGTGCTGCAACTGAGTCTGTTTGGATGGCTCATGGATATTTTTATGTAAAAGAAATTGGTGATGGATTATTGTTTATTTATTTTGCATCCACTTATTTGAGGATATCTTCAGATATTTCTTTGAACATGTCCAGCTTCTCAGGCAATTTTTCAAAGGTAGAATTTTGCCCTTAGCAGTGATAATAATTGTGGTACTGAAAAATCCAGTGGAAAAAAGTTCCATTATAACATCTTTCCTTGGGCTTTAATGGAAGAGATTATTCTACAATGAAAAGATGATTGTGCAGTGCAAAAACACATGTTGCTCTGGGCTATGTCATAAACAAATAAGGACAAAATCTATCTAATCTCATAATGGCTTTTTTTTTCAAATAACTTTTCTTCTTATTTTTATTAAATTGTTTGAAACTAATAGGAAAATACAAAGAAGTTTCTTTACCTGGCACTGTTTACTTCACTGTGATCTAAGCAGAACCTTTGAAACAAATGCTACCTTGTTTCAAAAAAGTGTAACAAACAGAACATACCTGAATTATGATTTCTACCACTGTAGAAATGAAACCGGACTGCTGGAAGTGTAAAAATAAGGATGGAACATTTTATCATATGTGGTGGCAATGCCCTAAAGCAACGAAATATTGAGAACAGATAAGGAAATCACTACAAGAGATAATAGGAGAACAAATTGAATTTAAAGCAGAACTATTTTTATTAGGAATAATTAATCAAAAGATAAGGAAACAACTCCAATACATCATTTTACACATAGTAACAGCAGCATGAATTGTTTATGCTCAATGTTTGAAATTTGAAAATATACCAACTAATGAGATCGGATAAGTGGTATAATTGGTTAGAACAGAGAAACAAAAATGTATAGAAATAAATGTAAATAACTGTAAGAGACACAGTACTGTTAAAAAAAAAGAAAAATGTTTATTGTAAATTGTAAACATGGGGGGAAAAAGAAATCAATAGTACCACTACGATACAATAGTTTTACTGCAATGTTCATATTCCTCCCAGTTTGCAAAGAGATGCAGTATGTTTCTTATTTCAGATGGTTTAGTCTTGAAGCAGAAAAGATAAATAAGAAGGATGCAACTTTTATTGTCTATAGCACAGCGTTTTGAACTAGCCAGTTAAACATCCAAGGGAAGCATATGAAATACCTAAGAATATCACATAGCACATTGTTAGCTATAGAGTGCTGAGCCAGGTAGATCTTTTCACTCATTTCTGAAGGCAATTATTTTGTGATTGGAAGACCTGCAATTCAACAGTTCCTTTAATTGATTGATTTGATCTGATTTCAATAGTTGCCCATCTCAGCACATGCCTCTGAGTGGGATACATCATAAGACATAAAAACTATTAAAGCTGTATAAAATAAATGCATATGGCACCAAGTAAAGTTATGGATGTCAACTAGGTAACAGGGCCTTTAACACAATTTAACACACTTACAAAAGGCCAACTGGGACAGGGTCATCCTGATGTCCAAAGGGAAAATGTTCCAGAGGGGAGGAGCTATGGCAGATAAGGCACATCTCCTGGTTTCCGCCAGTTGACATTCATTAGCTTTTGGGACCCAGAGCATCCTTACCTGCCTTCCTGAATTGGATGGGTATAGGCACCTGGGATAAGATGGCCCCTTAGCCAAAACCCACTGTAACAACATCGCCAAAAAGGCATTAAGGGTTGTAAACCTAATCTTGCGTAACTTCTTCTCCAATAATATTACACTACTAACCAGAGCATACAAAACTTTTGCTAGACCAATTCTCAAATACAGCTCATTTGTCTGGAATCCGCACTGCATATTGGACATTAATACAATTGAACGTGTTCAGAGATATTTCACAAGAAGAGTCCTCCACTCTTCTGTTTGCAACAGAATACCTGATGCCATCAGACTTGAAATTTTGGGCTTAGATAATTTAGAACTATGCTGCCTTTTGTATGACCTAAGCGTAGTTCATAAAATTATCTGCTACAATGTTCCACCTGTCAATGACTACTTCAGCTTCAACCACAACAATACATGAGCCAATAATAGATACAAACTTAAAGTAAACCGCTCCAAACTCAATTGCAGAATATACGACTTCAGCAATAGAGTGGTCAATGCCTGGAATGCACTACCTGACTCTGGTTTTATCCCCAAACCTCCTTGAAAAAAACTGGCAACCAATACAGCTTATGAAACAGTGGTGTGACACGTGTCGAATACCTCACACCTTTTATTACTCATGCAGCTGCATTCTGCACCAGTTAAAGCTTCCAAATACTTTTGAAGGGCAGCCTGATGCACATTACAGTCGTCCAGATGATCGATCACGGGCACAAGTGGCTGTGAACAAAGCCTCCCTGTTTGATTGTTGAGCAAAGGGTTCAGGGGTGGGTTCTAACTTACCTCACTGCCGGTTCACTGCTTCCCACGTGCGGCTTCCATGTGCCCCTCGGGGGTGCACCTCATTCATGGCCGTGCACCTCGCATGTGCATGCATGTGCAGTACCAAAAAAATCAAAAAAAAAGAGGCCAAAAACAAGATGGTGATGCATGCACAGTGCTGGAAACTCAGCTTCTGCGCATGCACAGAAGAAAAAAAACCCGGGGGAAATTTTTAAAAAATTTCCCAAAAAGAGTTTTTTTTAAAAAGATGGCATCCACGGACTCGAACCGGTTCCCTGATGTCACCAGCGACTTACTACCTACTCTATAGAACCAGACTGAACCAATAGGAACCCACCTCTGAAGGGATTGTAATGTTGACGTTGAGCCATATTTAAAATGACAGCCATGTTTACCACATGATTTTAGATCATTTATTTTAAAGAAACAAAAACTACTACTTTTAGAACAAAATTGTGCTTTTTTAATTACTGTATAAGGCAAAATACTTATTACAATGATAAGGAATTGTTAGCACAGTTTATAAGGGAAAGTCAACATTTCCTTCACTTTTTGTTTAAGTACATGTAGTTCCATTTCTCGGATTTCAGTGAATTATGAAAATGAACAAATGCTACAGACACTATAATCAGGCTGAATATGAGAGAAAAAGAAAGACACAAGAGAAAAACATGGGCAGTTTGCGGTACTGAAATTATGGTTTTCTTTCTTTCTTGAATTTCCTGGAAATTAAAAGAATAATATTACATTTTGGAGTTATAGTGATTGGCACTAATTTACTTGGTACAGTTATAATAAATTCTGCATTTCTTTAATAGCTTTCTTCTTGTTTTCATAAACAATATATTGTGGTTACTGGTAATTTATTATGAAAAAACGCATAACACATAATCAAATGAGAAACGATTGGATCAAGTGGAAAACCAATAATAGAAAAGTGGGATGCTGCTGGCAATACCACCAAAATAGCAGAAACCTAACTAAATGAGTTTCAATGGAGACTTTGGATTGGTTTAGAATATTTTGTTGGACTTAAAAGTGTTACGGTAACCTGTGTACTATATAGTAGCTAAGAATAGGGCAGTTATCATTAGAGTGCTAATACAGACCTCACATCAGAGATCTATGTATCTGCTATGGATAAGAGAGTTTCTTTTGCACATAATTTTGAGCATAGAGCGATCATTGGCAATGTTTTCACCATTACAGCTGGGCCCAGTGGTGAAGTCCATTTTTTTAACTACTGGTTCTGTGGGTGTGGCTTGTTGGACGTTGTGTGGCTTGGTGGGTGTGGCTTGGTGGGTGTGGTAGGAGAAGGATACTGCAAAATCCCCATTCCCTTCCCACTCTTGGGGGAATGGACAAAATCTTCATTCCCACCCACTTTGGGGCCAGCCAGAGGTGGTATTTGCAGGTTCTCCGAACTACCCAAAATTTCTGCTACCAGTTCTCCAAACTACTCAAAATTTCCACTACCAGTTCTACAGAACCTATCAGAATCTGCTGGATTTCACCCCTGGTTGAACCTCATTTACTGACCATTCAATTAGAAACTGTTTGAGGATATGACTGCACTGAAAAAGGAAACTTACTACTGATCCTCAGAGTTCCAGCCATTACAGTTACAGTATGTAATTCAGACATTTGGCAACTGACTTGCACTTACTGTGGTTGCAATGTCCCGTAGTTATGTCATCACCGTTTTCAATTGTGCCTGCCAGCTTCCTATAAGCAAAGTCAATGAGGAAGACCACAGATAATGTTGTAAGTCAGTCTAGTAAATCACTCATCTTCCCCCACCTGGCAACAGTCATCCTGGTTTCTCTGCACTTGTACCACTTTATCTGCCTCCTGTCCTGCTTGTAGCTACCTGGGACTCTGTTTAATGACCTGCAATCCTCACTTAATTTTGGCAGTGGGGAGTGCTGGGATTGCTGTCACCAAACGATGCTGTCACCAAACGATGCAGTCATATGATGTTGTGCTTTACTTCTGTGTCGCTTAGCCACAAAAATTCTGGTTCCACTCTTAACCAAAGTTTACCTGTAGCAGATATTGACATTTTAGGGGTATGTTAGAAGTTAACATTGAGGACAGAATGCAACCAGACATAGTGAAGGTGACAAAGAAGAAATCAGTTGTTGAAACAAGCAGTAAAGAGGAATTCATTAGCTTGTGCAGACAGGTAAGATGTCTTCTAAACTTTCCTAGTCACTTGTCTGATATGGTATAGGACAGGGATCAGCAACTGTGGCTCTGGAGCCACATGTGTCTCTTTCATCCCTCTGCTGCGGCTCCCTGTCACTAGTCAGCGATACAATTTTGAGAGGAGCTTCCGTTTTGAGGGGGAAGCATGTCGTGTCAGGAGAAGACTCTATGGCAAGGGGCGAGTTTTCCGGTTGGCTCCACAATTTATAGGTCTTTCAGTTAGGACAGGTAGAGGAAAAAGGGCACTGCACTAGGAGGAGATTCTCTAGTGGGGGGAACTGGACTTCCAGTCAGCTCCAGAATTGAATGGGGAACTTCCGGTTGGGACCTTTGTGACTCTTTGAGGGTTTAAGGTTGCCAAACCCTGGTATAGGGTCTCCTACTTGAATAGAGGGTTGGGCTAGAAGACCTCAATAGTCTCTTCCAGATCTATTCTGATTGATTGATTGATTGATTGATTGATTGATTACTGAATGTTTAAGTATTCATTGACTAGAATCACAGGAAGTGACAGGACTTTTACATAGCTACATTTTATCTGTTAAGTGGTGAAAGTAGTGGAAAAATTGTGGAAGATAACAGAGAGCAATGGAACAGCCCCTGCAGATAGCAATGCCTTTATTGCTGCTAATACAGGTTAGAAAGAGTGGCTGGTGCATAGTGCCAGTCATTACATCACTGCCTGTTGCAGTCATAATTTGAATCATATCACTTAGTGTCTCTGTTAACTAGTGTTGTGTTCTGCCTAATCCCCTGCATGCTGTACCCCGGAGGGGGGATTATACATATACACATGAATGAAGGG
>JANHFT010009870.1:0-10867 GCA_032467955.1 Pseudoxenodon macrops
CTCGGTCCTACGCGGGGATGAGCCGTTTGGGGCTCCGGGCAGGTTGTGTGAATCTGCCTGCGTGTCAGAGGGAGACTCGTCTCTCCAAAGGACACTATGAAGAAGGGTTCCATCTGACATTTCATTGGATGTGAACTGATCTTTCATGGTTTGTTCACCTTTTTGGGGTTTGGCAGGTTGTGTGAACCTGGCTTGGAGGTAAATATATATCCAGGTTTTTAAGAAGAAGGTAGAAGAAATAAGAAAATGGATTTATTAGGCAATCCCAAGTGCTTGATGGTAATTGATACCATATTTCGCAACACAGAGACATGCACACACAGCGAAAGAAATTCACACACACACAACCTCAAAGTCACTTCAAACCTACACCAGATCAGAAAAAATATTTCACTCCATGCGGATGAGTGTTGTTCAATAATTAAATCTACACCTTCTAATTCTTGGAATTAAATTTTTTTTCCCCATCTCAGATGCACAAAGTCATTTGAACTTCTTGACATATAAAAATTATCTCTTTGGGGAAAAGAGCTGAAAAGCTTTCTGCTGTCATTCCGGTGGTTACAGGATTGGTCCCATGAATGAAAAAGCATTTGAAGATAAACAAGATTCTTTGGACCCATTTGGAGTTGCGTTTCAGGACAGAGAAAGAATGCAGACACAACTTTTAGCAAGTCAGGGAACTGGAAAAGGCCCTTTTGCTCTTCAGCCTGGGAGCTGTGGGGAAATCTGGACAAGAACTGGGCAGAAGATCCTGGAGGAGGAAACCATCCTCCCTTCAGAGGTTCAGCCTTGGAACTTCATCCAATACCTGGAGGCTGAGGGTCCCCGAAGACTTTGCAACCAACTCCACGACTTTTGTAGGCGATGGTTGAGACCAGAAAAGCACACCAAAGCCCAGATGCTGGACCTGGTGGTTCTGGAGCAGCTCCTAGTCCTTTTGCCCCTGCAGATGGAGAGCTGGGTGAGGGAGTGTGGAGCAGAGACCAGCTCCCAGGCAGTGGCCCTGGCTGAAGGCTTCCTCCTGAGCCAGGCAGGGGAGCAGAAGGAGCAGGCCGAGATGCAGGTAAGAGACCTTCATCTAGGCAGGCCAGAAGGGGTTTGAAGAGACTAAAGTGTTTGAATTTTTCAACCTTCATTTACACACTCTTCTTGGCTTTCATAATACATGGATTTGTTTCATTAACTTTTGTAGATATTGCTCCATTATAGTAATTAGACTTATATACCGCTTTACAGTGCTTTTCATCCCTTATCCATTTTGGAAGTTATTATTTGGCATAACTGTTCCTTTCTTTCCAGCCTCACTGATGTCATTGAGGGCTTTGAAGTTGTGTATGGAGAAAAAGAATTTTTCATGTTGTTTGATGTCCATTAATTCTTTTTTTCTCTCTCCTGCCTCCTAAGTCCTTCAATATGGAGATCAGAGATCCTGAGGGAAGAAGGAATCCATCAAATCCCTTTCACGAGCTGTTTTCTAGAAGGATCCTTCAGGAAGATCCAAGTCAGGACACCTTAGAAGGTGAACTAAGGTCCTCCCATTCCCTAGAGAAATTCTCTTTCCTATCTTCTTTATGTTTTGTCCTATAGAATATTTCTTCCTATTCTTTCAATTATGCATTTTAAAATTCTGTCTTCCTCACAGTGAAACATAGAACGATGTGTGGCCTTTATGGTAGTGCTGAAACAGTGGATGAAACAGCTGAAACTCAAGTAAGACTAGGACATTTATTTTATTAGATTTGTATTCTCTTTTTCCTTTGGAAAGTCAATCTAGAGTACATAACAATCTCTCCTATTTTTTCCAACATCTTTTGACTTGGATTTTTTTTTTTCCTGAGCAAAACAGATAGGGGAATATAAGATTCAATCTTCCAAATTCAGCCAAGTTAGCTTCTTCTAAAGTCTGCATTTGAGATGCATTGTTTTGTTATTTCAACTCTTGAGATACTTATTAGGATTTTTTTAAAACTGATTTTTAACTCTCTTTGCACTAGCTACCCTCCCTACTTTATAACATTTTTTTTTTAATGCCTCAATGGATCAGAGCAGCATTAACATCGGTAACAACTGCTAAACAGAGATCCATTCTTTTGCTAATCCTTTAATTTGAAATTGAGATATGTTGTTCAAAATTAACTAAAACACATTTTTAAAAAGCCTTGTTCGCAATGAGCGATAAGAAATATAAGTTACGTTATAAGCAGACTGTTAAAATCCAACGAAGGTGGCCAGATAAGACTTGCAAAGTAATTCGTGATCCACTGATTTGCGCCTGGATTTGGAGGCCAGATCTTCCAGAATTTTCTTGAAGATGATGAACGTGGACAGAACTGATCCTTTTGGGGACACCCTAAGCCAGCCGTTTCCTGGAATTCTGGAAATAATTCCCCTCCCCCAATTTCCTTCTGCAAAGACAGGACTGGTGTTTCTGAGGGGCCCATTTGCATGTTGATTTTATCCAGATGCTAACAAGAGTATGATGATTGATCGATCAGTGGGTGGGTGGAGACACATAGATAAAATTGATAATTAGGTAGGCAGATAGCTCGATCAATCCAGAAGGAAACTGGAGTTCCTGTCACTGAAAGGCACTGAAAGTCCTGCAGAATCAAACAGTGAGAGGTCCTTGGTGGTTCCTGAGTTTGGTTGTTTTCTTGCAGACGTTTCATTACCAAACTATGTAACATCTTCACCAGCACTGATGATGTTACTTACAGTAGTTTGGGTAATGAAACGTCTACAAGAAAACAACCAAGCTCAGAGAGCACCAAGAACCCCTTATTTCAACCTTGAGCTACAAATATTCTCCTTTATTAGGATCAATCAAGTTAATAATGCCTGCCTGAAATATTTCTTTAGTCAAAGACTTTAGGCTCTGTCCATTTTCTCACCTAAAGCTTGCAATTCGACCAAGCACAGACATTTAACTTGGCCCGTAGCTTTCCTTCGGACATTTCTAGACAATGGGACATACCTTACAAATCCTCCTGGGACTGTTTTGTTCTTCTTTTTCTTTGTTCAGGAGAGTCCTCTGTCCTTCAAGGAGGTGGCTGTGCATTTCTCCGAGGAAGAGTGGTCTCAGCTGGATGCTCACCAAAAAACATTGCATTGGGAAGTCATGCTGGAAAATTATAACAACATGGCCTCTCTGGGTAAGGGTTTGGTACTGCATAATCAGAGAATTTGGGAAACATTCTGTAATTAGATGACATCAACGATTTCTCATCAAATATGTCCTCTGGGAGGGAGAAGGAAACGATCTGGCCTTCTTTTGCACCGAGGAAGGAAAGAGGTCAATGGCTCTCTGCTTTGATGGTTCCTGTACCATTTCTCATCTGCTGAATTTTAAATTCATCATATGTTCTAGCCTCCAACCCCCTAATATTCTTTGTCACTTTTATCATGGGGACCACAATTGGATGCATATTCAAAGTGTGGTCTTATTAAAGCAATATATAGCAGTACTATTACAAATTGAATTGAATTGAATTCTTTATTGGCCAAGTCTGATTGAACACACAAGGAATTTGTCTTTGGTGCATATGCTCTCAGTGTACATAAGAAGAATAAAGTACATTAATCAAAAATAAAAAGATACAACACTTAGTGATAGTCAAGGTTACTAATACCGTAAGTTATCAAATCGTACTAGGAAACAAACAATATAATAAAGAAACATGGTTATAGTAATAAGTGGGAAGAAATAGATACTTATAAGGAAGAGAAGAATAATAGTAATACAGTCTTAGTAAATTATTTGAGTTTTGTGAGAATTAGTTGTTAAGCAGAGTAATGGCATTCGGGGGGGAAACTGTCCTTGTGTCTATTTGTTTTGGTGTGCAGGGCCCTATAGCATCTTTTTGAGGGTAGAAGTTGAAACAATTTATGTCCAGGGTGTGAGGGGTCTATAGATATTTTCACAGCCCTCTTTTTGACATGCAGTATACAGATCCTCAATGGGAGGCAGGTTGGTAGCAATTGTTTTTTCTGCAGTTCTAATTATCCCTTGAAGTCTGAGTCTGTCTTGTTTGGTTGCAGAACCAAACCAGACAATTATGGAGGTACAGATGACAGACTGAATAGTTCCTCTGTAGAACTGAATCAGCAGCTCTTTGGGCATGAGATATGATCTTTCAGCATACTTAATATGATCTTGATACTATTCCTCTACATCCTTCCTTGATGCAGCCCAGGATTGTGTTGGCTTTTTTGGCAGCTTCAACACACTGTTGCACATACATTACTGCTTCATATTTAAGTGGTGGTCTCCTAGGAACCCTAAATCCTTCTCAGAGTTATTGTTGTCAGTTCAGGTGCCACTTACTGTATACATGTGCATTTGGTTTTTCTTGCCTAAGTGTAAAACTTTACTTTTCTTGCCACTTAATTGCATTTTATTGAAGAGGGACTAGTCTTCAAGTTTGTCTAGATCCTTTTGACTTTTCAGCCTATCTTCTAAAGTGTTGGCGATCCTCCTAGTTTGGTGTTGTCTGCAAATTTGATAAGTTTACCTACTATGCCCTCATCTAAATCTTTTATGGTGTAATCATAATTACTAGATAATTTAAAATATTTTAATATTTAATCCAGTATTTTTGTTTATATATATATTATATTATATTTTAGTGTTTTAAAGAAATTACTGATTGGTTGTATGTCACCCTTATCCTGGTCAGTGATTGTAATAAAAGTTTGATCTGATTTCCGAATATTTTGAATAATCTTCAAGAAAAAGGATGCTAGAGATCTTTTCAGGGTGCTTTAGGTTCTTTTCAGAATGTTTTAGATCTTTTCAATTTTTTTCTGAGTTGTAAATATAGAAATTATATCTATCCCATGTCTATGCAAGCATGAAGAAGTTCAAGATATTGGAATAGTGGAATTTGGCAGAGTTCCATAAGGAAATACATAGTACTTCCCACAGTTTAATCTTTTCCCTAACTTTGCTATTGTTTTCATTTCTCATTTCATTTGAAGGTCATAATGGGAAGGAAAATGAGGATTCTGGGGAACCATTCCTAACGAATACCTCTGGAGACAGAGCAGAGAAGCCTGCAATGCAGACGGCACTAGAAAGCCATGAGACAAGCCAGTCAAATAATTGGAACGAGGAAAGTTCATCTTCCATTGATGCTCCAATGCTAGACTTTCCCGCTGAATGTGGAAAAATAAAGAACCAAGATTTTGGGAAAAGTACAAGACCTTTCAGTGGTAAATTAGATGTAAATGAATATTATCCAACCAAAACAAAAGGAGACGATTATATATGTAGAGACAATGGAAAAAATTACAATTGGACATTCACGCCTTCTCATGGAACTGGATCCCTTACCTCTTCTAAAACAATCCACACAACAAAGAAGCCATATAAATGCATGGAGTGTGGAAACAGCTTCAGTCGAAGGAGTTACTTTACTTCCCATAAAAGAATCCACACAGGGGAGAAGCCGTATAAATGTGTGGAGTGTGGAAAGACCTTTATTCAGAGCAGTCACCTTACTTCCCATAAAAGGATCCACACAGGGGAGAAGCCATATAAATGCATGGAGTGTGGAAAGTGCTTTACAAATAGCAGCCACCTAACTTCCCATAAAAAGATCCACATGGGAGAGAAGCCATACAAATGTTCAGAGTGTGGAAAGGCGTTCTCTGAAAATTCATCCCTTCTGAGACATAAAAGGATCCACACAGGGGAAAAGCCGTATAAATGTGTGGAGTGTGGAAAGGTCTTCAGTCAAAACAGTTCTTTTACTTTCCATAAAATGATCCATGCAGGGAAAAGACCATATAAATGCATGGAATGTGGAAAGACCTTTATTCAGAGCAGTAATCTTACTTGTCATAAAAGGATTCACACGGGGGAGAAGCCATATAAATGCAGAGTATGTGGAAGGGCCTTTACTAACAGCAGTGATCTTATTTCCCATAACTGGATCCATTCAGAGGAGAAGCCATATAAATGCATGGAGTGTGGAAAGACCTTTATTCAAAGCAGTCATTTTAATTCCCACAAAAGGATCCATGCAGGAGAGAAGCCATATAAATGCATGGTGTGTGGAAAGGACTTCAGCTACCACAGTACCCTTACTTCCCATAAAAGGACCCACACAGGAGAGAAACCTTATAAATGTCTGGAATGTGGAAAGAGCTTCTGTGAAAGCGGGTCTCTTACCGTTCATAAAAGGATCCACACCGGAGAGAAGCCGTATAAATGTATGGAGTGTGGAAAGAGCTTCTGTGAAAGTGGATCTCTTACTGTTCATAAAAGAATCCACACAGGGGAGAAGCCATATGAATGTGTAGACTGTGGAAAGGGGTTCTGTCAAAAAGCTTCGCTTATGAGACATGCAAGGATTCACACAGGAGAGAGGCCATATATATGCCCGGAGTGTGGAAAGGGCTTTACTAATAGCAGTCATCTTAATTCCCATAAAAGAACTCACACAGGGGAGAAGCCATATAAATGCCTGGAGTGTGGAAAAGGCTTTACTCAAAGGGGTAATCTTAATTCCCATAAAAGGATTCACACGGGAGAGAAGCCATACATGTATGCGGAGCTTGGAAAGAGCTTCAGGATGAGCAATGATCTAATTTCTCATACAGAGATCCATTTGGGTGAGAATCAATGTAAATTCCAGAATTAATTGGTGCATTCTATGTATTTCCTTCTTTGTATACTGAAGCAGAGGTGGGTTCCTGCCAGTTTGGACCGATTCGCTAGAACCGGTAGCGGGAATTTCCACCCGCTCACCAAACTTGCAGCAACGGACATGCCTCCTCTGGCTGAAAATTGGCCAAAAAACAAATAAGTGCATGTGCATGCACACTTCCGGCGCAACTCCAAACCAGTAGGGAAGGTAAGTAGAACCTACCCCTGTACTGAAGCTCTAGAGGTTTTTGAGTCTGAACCGATAGCCTCAGGGAGATGAATTTACAAATAAAACAAAAGCAATGAGGATGTACTGTTTTAAGGTAGCTACTCTTGCATATCCATACATTTTTTCTCAAGTTTGTACATTCTGGTTTCCAATTGGAAATAAAAATACAAGAAAATGGGCATTTTAATCTTTTCAGATCTACTCTATGCAATTTTATGAAGATGTTTTTATTGTGTCTTTTTAACAAATGAGTTTCCTGCTCCCCAGTTGTTTGTTCTTCCCATCCAATCATGGTCTTTGGAGCGATCCACTATCATTTCTCATAGTTAAAACTTTGCTTCTTTTCCTTAGTCATTTGTATTTCCCTCTTTTTCTTATTCCTTAATATGTTTACAGTTTATCAGAGGACCCTACACTTCTCTGTCCTCAGAAAATATTAGAAATGTTGCAGCAGAAATTCTGGGAACTGAAGCAATACTATAATTCAAGGGGAATTCAAATTTTATTGGTGTACAGAGTGGGATGGAATGTGATACTGTATTTTCCCACTGAATAATTCTGATATTAAATTAAAAGTGACAACTATAGATTTGTGTTTTAAATTTTGCATAATTTTCTCGGTGTTTTCTGTCTTATCCCCAGTTAGGGATACTCAGTGGAATGAGAATGAAAGCAACCCCAGTGTGCTGACATTGCAAATGATCAAGCAAGAAGGGGCACCTTTAGAAATCATTGAGGACCAAAACAACATGAAATCAAGAAACATTATTACAGAAAACTGTTTCAGTTCCTCCTGACCAAATAGACAGAAATGAGAATGGGAACATCCTCTGGGATGTGAAGATACCTAAAAAACCAATCCGATTTGCATCCATGGTGTAGAATTGAAGCCCGAAGCAACCAATATGAATGCAGAAGCATGGAATCTTTTTTCAAAAATCTCTCATGACATGAGAATATTGTCACATATGTATAAATATTGAATTTGAAGGGCTTCAGGATGAAGAATTCTTTTCACAAAGCTGTCAGAATGACGAGAACCCCCAAAATATATATACAGAAACCTTTTTAAACATTAGAGCTTTATTTCCTTTGTATGTGGACTAAGATGTCTACATTTGATTTCAATAAAGTTAATTAAACGTCAATGACATGGTTAATTTCCTGGCATGTATTAAATCCTTTTTGGCTGTACTAATTAGCATCCAGTAAGTAAGAAGTATGATTTTAACTTTGTACACTAAAACAGTTTAAATTTGTACAATAAAGCAGTTTTTGTGGGGGGGAAATAATGTCTATGTGCCATGTGTTTGGATTGTGTTTGATAAGAAAAGCCCTAACACTTATACATGAATTTTTTTGGAAGGATTTGAGTGGGAGACAAATTTCAGGGTTTATTTATTAATTAATTAAATTATATTACCGCCTATTCGCCCATGCAGATTCAAGGCGTCTTACAAAATATAAAAACCACATTTAAAAACAATAAAAATAATTTAAAATAAAATAAATTAATATAGTAATAAAATCATAATAAAATCACTCCCCACTTCCCATCCTGGTGACAGCGGATCACACGAGCATTTAATGGGCTCCATCCCACTCTGGGTTCCCCCAGGCCGGCTGACAGAACCAGATCTTCAGTGCCTTCTGAAAGTGTATTACAGTGGGGGCTGTTATAATCTCTGTGGGAATGATGTTACAGAGAGAGAAGGGAAGGCCCTTCTGATGCCAAACACCTTCATAACAATCTACACCTAGGAAGTACCTTCCTTCCTGGATTTAACATATCCTCAGGGGAATCACAATCAAAGCATAGGGCAGGAACCTCAATCTCCATACTTAAACATCAAAGCCCACTTGTCATAATATATACTTCTAGTAGTACATCTCTCATGTTGTAGGCTACCTTCAACCATTGTAGAAGGTTGAATTAATAAACTCTACTTTCTAGCATATTTATGTTTATTGTGTATTATGTTTATTCATGACCCTGGTCAGAAAATCAAGTAAATTCTTCTAACATAAGTAATCCACATCCTTGATGGAAATCTATATTATATTTTACAGCACAAACAGACAGGCGCACATAGCAAGAAAAACAGAAACACACAAGACTCATCTGCTTAAAATCACTTCAACCCTACACCAGATCAGAAAAATACGGTACTTCCTTCCATGAGAATGAATGTTGTTCATTGGCTAAATTCTCCACTTTCTAATTCTTGGAATTTCTTTTCCATTTCTGATACACAAACTGGAAGCCATGTGGCCGTATTCAGGTACAGTCAAAATTATCTCTTAGGGCAGAATGACTTATTGAGGGCCAGGCCAAGCAACATGGACTTTGCTCTACTTGCCCATCAACATACCGAAGCTCTTTTTGTATTTTCTTGTACTTTATTTTCTTTAATTGCAGATACATTTTATCATAACCTTGCATTGAAGAGAAATAATGAGGGAATACGTTTAGATAAACAGATGTACTGGAGAAAAAGAATGAAGCAATGTGTTGAGATAATTTGTCTGGAACCTATCAGCCTTTAACTTATCAATCCTCAGTCAAAGAACCTTTTCAGTGTATTGCTAGCAGACTTTGACAGGAATGTCTGGTTTTTGTCTCCGTGGACTCTTAAGTAACTTTTTTCCTTATCAACATTTAAAATTTCTCTCCTAGAAGTATGCTTAACTCCATGTAACTGATTTCTGATGTATAGGAGTGGGGCGTTTCTTTGTGACCAATAAACTTTTTTTCTAGCATTTTCTTTGTTGTGCTAAGTGTACAAAAGGAAATTCCAGGTTTTGTTCCAAGTTCCATCTTGAATGGAAACCTATTTTTAAGTACTTCCTTAAATTGTACAAAATATCTTCCTGCTTGGTTACTTAATTGGAGAGAGATTATGGGCAGAATTAAAAAGCCAGATTTGGCTGCAAAACTATTGTGGTCAGTCCTGCAGCTACAGGAATAATCCTATGAATTAAAAAAAAAAGCACTTGGAGATCCATAAGATTCTTTGGACTCATTTGTAATTGCCTTACAAGACAGAGATAGAATGGAGACACACCTTTTAGCAAGTGCTTTGGCTGTTCAGCTTGGGAACTGTGAAAAGATCTGGGGAGCAATGGGTCAGAAAGTCCTGGAGGAGGAAACCGTCATGCACTCAGAGGTTCAGCCCTGGAACTTAAGGAGCCTCCAATACTGGGAAGCTGAGGGTCCCCGAGGACATTGCAGCTGACTCCACAATTTTTGTAGGCAATAGCTGAGACCAGAAAAGCACACCGAAGCCCAGATGCTGGACCTGGTTGCTCTAGAGAAGCTTCTGGTCCTTCTCCCCCCAGAGCTGGGTGTGGGAGTGTGGAGCAGAGACCAGCTCCCAGGCTGTTGCCCTGGTGGAAGGCTTCCTCCTGAGCCAGGCAGAGGAGCAGGTCAAGTTGCAGGTAAGGGACTTTTATCTTGAGACCCCAAAACAGGTTTATAGAGAATAAGGAATATATTTGAATTCTTTATCCGTGGACTTCTCCGGCATTCCCAATATGTGAATGTGCTTCACTAGTTTTTGTAGAATGTTGTTCTGTTATTCATTCTAGAAGTTAGATTTGGAATAGCTGTTGCTTTCTTACCCTGTCTCACTAAGCCATACTAGAGGCTCTGTAGTTGTATTCAAAGAACATGATTCCATGTTCTGATATCCATTAATTCTTCTTTTCTCATTCCTCCTATTTTAAGTCCTTCTGTCAGGCCTGCATTTTGGCCTGCCACTTTCAACTATTCTACTATGCATTTTTCGGTTGTGAGAAAATGGGAGGGGGGGATAGTGTGGAGTTGGAGACATGTAGCCATATTTACATTCTTTCTAGAATGCCAAGGTCATCCTTTGTCTTTGCACCAGACTGGAACGAGGTGGGCGAATCTGCCAGCATGGCAGAGAGAGATTGGACCATGTGATGGATTTGTGGGTGTGAGGGCAGGATCTTGAACTTTCAAC
>JANHFT010009871.1:0-25204 GCA_032467955.1 Pseudoxenodon macrops
TGTGATTGGACACACAAGGAATTTGTCTTTGGTGCATGTGCTCTCAGTGTACATAAAAAGACAAGATACATTTGTCACGAATCAAAAGGTGCAACACATAATGATAGTCATAGGATACAAATAAGCAATCATATTGGAGTTCCTTGTGAGGTTAATTTGGAAGAGTGTTATCCTCAGCCATCCCCTTATGCTCTGTTGAAGAGGAAGGGATTTGAACCCAGAACTGGAAAGTTAGGGTCAAAGCATTGCCTCTGTTTAATCGAGACTGGCTCTGTAGGTATGCTTGGTATTTAGCAGAAGCTCAGTTTCCCTCAAATCTGGACACGCCTCAGAAGGGTCCATTCTGGTCCCAATATTCCCGGCTGTGGCTGTGCATTCTGGGCATTGCAGTCTTGACACCTCTGGAGAGCACCAGTTTGGGGAAGGCTTGTTTGCACCTGATGTACTGTACTGTAATTTATGCCATTATAACCTGACATTTTCTGAGTGTGTGCTGGGATTGAAATGATTAGAATCCCCTGCCAGATCCAACCCATGTTCAGATTAGGAAGAGCTGGTCTAATCTACAGTTATCTAAATGATTAATAAGTCTCAAGATCTCAAAATAGTTAGTGATAGGGAAAGCCTGGAATCAAAACACATTAGATGAAGAAGCCACCTGAGAAGAATTAAAAGTATGGTAGGAAGACCTGAGGAGCCCAGCCTGCCAAACAGGAGCAAGATCTTATCAGATTTAAGGATAGGCAGAGCCCGCTTCTCTCTCCCCCAGCTTTGGGGTCTATTAACTATTGGACTACAATGGCAGCATTTCAGAAGTGATTCCTAAAGCCTGTAAATAGGTGTTTTGTAGTCTGCCCCCTCCGTTGCTTTTTGCTGACATTGACTGCTAAATTGAATATAAAATTGAAAGCTTGGAAGAATAAACCTTTGGTCCCAGTGATCCAATTTAGATTGGACCCTGAATATAAAATTAACACTGGTAAAAACAAATATTCATTTTAAAAATGGATCTCTGCTGCTTTGTATCTGTCTTCAAGAACATCCATCCCTACACACACAGGAGGGGAGGTAAGGTCCAGGACACTTCTGTCATAATATAGCCCCTGTGTTGCAAGAGTCTCATGCCCCATTTCCCCCTTTCCTTCAGCTCATCCTGTGAAGTCTGAGCTAACCGAACTCTACCATGTCCTGCTCTTCGAAAGCCTATCCTGCTTCTGGGTATGAGATTGGATAAACCTCTGGGCTTGTTGCTGTGACACATTTCTAGCTGTTTCCTCCAGGCAGGCTAGTTTTGTCCCAGAGGTAGTTTTTGCCACTTTCCTAAGAGGCTCTTTCTGGAGAATAGCTTTCTCCCTTCCTCGTTCCCTCTCATTACAGCAGGGCTAGAGATATGACTATCATCATATAAACTAGCATGGGGTCCTTTGGAGTGTGTGTGTGTGTGTGTGTGTGTGTGTGGAAGTGGGGGAGGGGGAGGGGGAATGCAGCAACTCAGGGGTAAAACCCTGAAAGGATTTCCTTCTCTGATTCTGGGGAAATTGGCTTTATAACAGGCACTTCTTGCGATGGCCCTCCTGCCTCCCAGACTGCTTTGTAGAATAGAATCCTTTCTTCCTTGCAAGAAAAGTCATTCCCAGCTATGCTTTCATCTTTATGCCTGGGACTGATTTCTCATGCTGGTTTACCGGATTGTTGCATGCTGATTCATTAATTAATTGCAGCTTTAAAATGTGAAGTTCAAATCGAGTTTTGTTCAGAAAAAGGGAGTTGCTTTTCATCACCTATACAAGTCTCGTTCGTTATCTTCAGATTTCCAAGTGTGTGTTTGTTATTTAACTGAGACATGCTTAGTCGAAACCTTTCCCCCCCCTTTTTCTATCTAGAATTAAAGTATACTAAATTGGCATCTAGTTTCATTTCAACAATTTGACTGGTTTGAAGAAAGACAATGACACATACACACTCGTAAATCTTAAATTGATTGTTCTAACTTTGCTAAGAGACTCAAAAATGCAGTCATTCAAAGCTTCATGTTTTCAAGATGGAGGGAAATTATGCAATTGTATTGGAGAAGGACATACAGCTTTGCAATACACCTATAGCCAATGGGGCTATAGGTAGCCAATTGGGCTGCCAATCCCAATTCAGAGTTGTAGGACACAAAAGTGACTAGGTGAGCTCTGTTAACAGAAAGTGTTGAAAGAAGGGTCAGGGGCTATGTAAAATCGATGCAAGAGAAGCAAGGCAAGTAATAATTTGTTAAGAATGCATATAGGAAAGAAACTGTGGGTTGGGTAATAGAAGATGCCTAGGGATAACCTATCCTCAGGTTTTTAGGTGGTAAGTATGGGATTAATATTTAAATTCAGAAAATGGTGGGGTTATATAAAAAGGAATGACATAATCCCCTATAATCATACATAGGAAAAATTCTATAGTGGTCTACATAGATTTGTGTAATGCTACAATAGTGATTTTTCTCAGTACACAATTAAGGGATCTGCTGCATGCATTAATTGCCTTGTTTGTCTAGTTTAAATGGGGACAACGCTTCTGTAATTTTCGTGTAAAACCATATATATCAGCTGTCTCCAATCTGGCAATCTCCAGATTGTAACGCTCAGAATAAGCCTGAAGTGTCAGGATGGAGAAGGTTGGTGTATACATCAAAAATGAATGTAAAAACAGAAACTACATGAGATGCGATTTACATTCTGTGAAAAAGACTATAACAAATTCTTTAAAAACAAACATTTTTTGTTTCTGGTAACAGGTTGTAGAATGCAGAACTGAACAGGGACTGCTTAACTTCTTCTCCATCTTCCTTCACCCTCCCTCCATAATATTATCTCCATCTGCTCTTCCTAGAACAGTTCCAAAGGCAAATTTGAAAGGGCAAATGTATAGAATTCAGCTAGAGTGGAAGAAGATGGGGACAAATACTTATGATTAGCTTATCCCTAAAAATATTACCTACTTCCTTCTCTCTTTCTTTGCCATTTTCTAAAATTACATTACTTTGAAAAACCCTCATATTCTTTTCCAGTCTTTTTCAAGCATATGCTTCTAATATCCCTTTCTTCTGAAGTGTGTCTTTTCAGCATTTGGGAAATTATTTCCCCAGAGAGATGTTTTATGAGGACTTTTATAAGAGAAATATATATTTGTCAGAGTTCGATTTATTCCCTCAACTTTTCCTTTTTTTAGAAAGAAGTTTTCAGAGGTTGTCTCTGAAGATTGCAGATCTGAGAGACATAGACATTTTGTTGAGTTAATGGACTAAGAACCATGAGTCAATCCAATATTTGCATTCCAAGACAACCTACATTTTAGAATAACCTGCATGCTCACGATAATATTTTTGGTATGTCCTCATCTCAAGAGTCACTGTTTCCATTATCTGAATTCAGAAGAGAAAGGGGAGAAAACTAGAACAGTAGAGGAGCAACGAGATCTATAGATCACAGAGCCTTGCTTGGAGATTTCTTAACTATGGTGTTCTTAAGTAGGGCTCTGTGGATTTCAAGGGACAAGGATGCTTTGGAGCATGCAAAGGGTACTCACATATTCTTGTTGGTGATTCTTTAAACTAGCTGCAGCAGGATTCCAAACTATTTAATTGAAATAGTTGCAGGTGCTCTTGTGCACTTTTCTCCTTCAAACTCCCAATTTTGCATAGCCCTAATCATTAAAACACCAAATATTCAAGATCTTGGGAGAAAGGAAGAGAATCAAAGCTCAAACATAGAGAGTAGTTTGGCATTTAATGCTATCAGATTGATCAGTACTTCTCATTGAAGCCAGAAGAATTTATAACTATGACAACCCATGTTATTTCAGCATTTGAGCTGAAATATCATATGGGATATGATAATCATATTCTTCAACCATTGACAGAAAATAATGGCCAAAAAGTGACTGACAAATGATGCAGTGAGAAGATAAAAAGGAGACCAGATTTCAAATGAATGTTATACACTTCCAAAGTGTCAAGTTTTAAGTTATTTTTGAGCTGGGTCAGCTGCACTGAGATATATACAAATATTTTCAGACATGTGTATGGAAAACAAGGCGGTTGTGTGGATTTGCCCTGTAATTCTTAGCAGGTGAACTATCCTCAGAGATCCTCTTTCCCAAGCAAACAGTTCTTCAACCTGTCTCCCTACATATGCCAGCTATCAGCTGGAGAGATCCTACTACTAATAATGAATAGGTCATGATACTGCATGTACTGTGTTAAATAAACTAATCAATCCAAAAAGCCATCCAAAGTGCAAATAGGTAAAGTGATAATGAATATTTAAAAATGCTGGCCAGTAGCTCCTTAAGCACTCAATTTCTATGAAGAATATTTTTGTTCAAAAAATTTGTACTAAGAGTTGTAAATATTGTTTCAAATGGTAAATAAATATGTTATTTTCAGTTTAATGTTCTGGTACAAAATTTAATTGGGCCGTCATAACTGAAAAGATAGAAAAACATAAACAAATACAATAATAAACTTCTAATTCAGCAAAAATGTGAATGCCTGTATTCTCAAAGGCAAAAAATCCAGGAAGAATGTGTTTGTTTAATTGGTGAGCTTGCACTTTTAAACTGTTCATTCAGTAATCCATGATTGCAGAACGATTGAGAAATCCTCTCTAGAATACTGTCAGATGTTCAGTGCCTGCATTTCAGTCTTTTCCCTGGGGCCCAAGATAAGAAAAAAAACAACCAAATACCGTACTTTGCAAAGCAGTTCTTTCTGTAGAATTTCACATTTACTTGTTACAGCTTCCAAACCTAGTGGTAAAGGCTGTGTTTTGCATGCAAAAAGACTTAGAGGCAGTTGTTGACATTTCCTCTTGCAAAGCAAGTAACAGGTAAAGGAAAGAAGATCTCTTCCTAAATAGACATTAGTGGTCTATATGAAGAAAGAGTCCAATCTCTTCTGCATTTCAAGACATTTTGTTATTTTATATAACAAATACATGTTTGTATACTCTTAATTTTACGACAGCACCACTCCGTTATGGTTTGAATTAACACTTGAATTGAATGTTCATATGCTCCCGGTTCATTGATACTAATAAAATCATTTCACACATTCAGAATAGTTCCTCTTCTTGAAAGGGTGATCTCTGTCTAGTGCAATAGGAAAATCATAAGAGTTTGGAGATATCCACAAGGATGTCTAATCCATCCTGAATTGATACAAGAATTACCAACTTCACTATTCCTAATATGCAGCTGTTTGGTTCCTGCTTTAAAATCTATTTTGGAGACCTTAGTTCCAAGAAAATTTCTATACAGTATTGTCATAGCCTGTAGAGTTACAAAGTAACTCCCTGTTCCAGGGGTGGATTCCAGATAGTTTTGCTGCTGGTTCACTCAGGGTTGCTCTGTGTGTGCATGTGTGAAGCGCGTGCACACATGCAGCAATAAAAAACTAGCTTCTGTGCATGTGCAGAAGCAAAATCCAAGATGGCAGTGCCCACGGAGACACCAACGGGACCTGCTCCGTGACGTCATCGCCAAGTTACTAGCAGTTCTATAGAACCGGATAGAACCAATAGGAACCCACCTCTGCCCTGTTCCATACATGTAGAAAGGGTGCATTTCCCCCCTTTTCTTTGGGGGAATTAATCACTTTGATGTAGTGGTTAAAGCACCAGGCTAGAAACCAGGAGACCATGAGTCCTATTCCATCTTAGCCATGAAAGCCATCTGGGTGACTTTCGGTTGGTCACACCATCTCTGTCCAACCCACATCACAGGATGGTTGCTGTGGGAAAATAGGAGGATGAAGGCATATAAGGTATGTTTGCTGCCTTGAGTTTAGAAAAATAATACAGGCAGGGTAAAAATAAATAGAATAAATAAATAAAATTATGACATCAACTAGCCATTTGGATATGACTAATCAGTAAAGTTTTACTGTATTTCTCTTTATTATTTTTGAAAATAAAGTGCTATTATAAAGTATATACACCCAATAAAACAATGTACTATTATGTAAAGATATTTCTTTTAATAATAAAACAATATGGCAATATAGAAAAAGCCTATCACGCTATTTAATGTTCAGTAATGAGAATAAGAAAACCAGATTAGTGTAGTGATTAAGGCATTGGGCCAGAAACCAGAAGAGTGGGAGTTCTAGTCCTGTCTTATGCACAAAACGAACTGGGTGACTTGGGTCAGTCCTTCTTTCTCAACCCTAGGAGGGAAGCAATGCAAACCATTTCTGAAAAACTTTGCAAAGAAAACTTCAGTGACTTGTCAGGGCACTTTCTGAGAATCAGACTCAATTGAACAGAAGAAGAAAAATGAGAATAAACCATTCATAAAAAATAAAGGGTTCTCATTTTCCTTGAACGCTTCCATTTTCTTATATAAAATGATTAATATCATTGCCTTAAACATCCAATTGGAATATTTCAGAGTTCTATATAATAATTAAAGCAAACATTCCTGAATCTAGTGCACTTGGGTTGTAGTATACAAAAAAATAATATTTATTTATTTGTCAAGCACATATTAGATAATATATATATAAGTATAAACATGATTTGATTACATAAAATGAATACAAATAAAAGGGAATGCACGCTCCTTATAGACCTCTTAGGAATGGGCTGAGGTCAACAGTAGACAGTCTAAAGTTAAAATTTTGGGGATTTGGGGATGAATGCCTGGAATGCAATACAGTCAGGTAGTTCATTCCAGGCATTGACCACTCTGTTGCTGAAGTTGTATTTTCTGCAATCAAGTTTGGAGCAGTTCACTTTAAGTTTGTATCTATTTTGTGCCCGTATATTGTTGTCGTTGAAGCTAAAGTAGTTGTTGACAGGTAGGACATTGCAGCAGATAATTTTGTGAACTATGCTTAGGTCAAACCGAAGGTGGTGGTGAGTGTGTGTGTGTGTGTGTGTGTAGGTAGGTAGGTAGGTGGGTAGGTAGGTAGGTAGGTAGGTAGGTTGACTGGAACAATAAATTATTTGATGAATTAGATATGTTATATTATAAGGTTTATTTTATTTGTACATCACTGAGGTCCTTGAGCGTCCTTTCTTTTCATTTATATTCCAGTTGGAAATGAACTCTATCATTCTCAGTGTCACTTTCTTTAGTAAGTTTACATAACTATGCATGCATGTGAATTTCTCTACTCTCTCTGAGATTCGCAAGTTATTCTGATTTAGTGTCATTTTTCAATCTCATTAATTTCCCGTTCCAGTCTTCAGATTTCTACTGGAGTTGCTACATCAGACCAATCTAGACACCTTTCACACCTCTGTTCATATACTTTATCTGCATGTGCCTTTCTCATATTTACAATCTGTCAGATTTCCAGTTTTTATCTCTGAGCCAAATATGCCTAAATAAATGTGTTTTTCAAGTAGGATTGTAGGCAGCAGTTTCAGCTCCCTGAGCTTTTTTAACAATTATTATTTATTGATTTTCTTACACCTAAAGACTTGGGTACTTCCTAGAAATAAGCAAAATAAGTGAAAAGTCTCACTCCACTAGTAACCACAGAAGCAATAGAGCAGAGGAGAAAATAAAACAAAAAAAAGCTGAGGAGGGGAAAGAAGAACATAATTCTTCCTCATAACAAAGCATTATGATCTGGGTCACAGCATGGTTCAATATATAATTACACACACACACACACACACCTTCCAATATTTTAAGCCATCCCCCCCCACAATACACTACCCTGTTTCCCTGAAAATTTCCCGGATAATAAGCCCAATTAGGCTTTTGAGCACATGCGCTAAAATAAGCCGTCCCCCAAAAATAAGCCGTCCCCCAAAACACAGCAGCAGCCATGAGGTGACCATGCTCGCCGCCTCCTGCACCTCAAAAATAATAAGACCTCCCTGAAAATAAGGCTTATTTCAGGGGTCAAAAGAAAATAAGACCCTGTCTTATTTTAGTCGTGGTTGGCGGGTGCTTAGAATGCGCACCATAGCTGCAAAATGGAGGTGTGGGGACACCTCTCTTGCAAGGGGTTGTCCTTTATGACAGGCAGGATAATTCCACTTATGATGAATTATTAAAGAACCAAAGGGAATCCTTGAAAAGGGAGACTTGCTTTTCTTGTGCAGCAAAATTGCTGAACTGCTTGCCATCTTTTTATCCTGATGTGTACCTAAAGACCCTGTCTTATTTTCGGGGAAACGCGGTAGTTGCCTGGTTTGTTGCCACTCAGATATGGTATTATATCAAAATACCAAAAAACCTGCGGCCCACAGGCTAGATGCATCACAGGCTGGCCACGCCCATGCATGGTTTAGCGAAGGGGGGGAAAGCTGCGATATGTCATGTGATGCTGCCGTGATGACATGAGTTTGACACCCTTGATTTAAAGTACGGTATATGGAGTATAGGGGGAGTCATTGGAGCTCATTCCCCACAGCTGTGGTGATTGCATTGTATGATCATATTTAGAAACTTCATTAACATGATATGAGACAAAACCTCTGGAATGAATCATAGCTAAATTGGTTTCTCAGTGATGCTGAACTAGCTGGCTCAGCAAATTAAAGAGAGTCTTGGTTTGATAAGGAGCAACCATGTTGGTCCATATTCTTCCCATCTTTGTTTAGTTGTTGGCTATTACTCCCTTTTTCTACAAATGTTTTTTAAAAATATAATCCGTGGCATCTCATGGTGAATAAATGGTGGGGAGGCTTGACTACTCCACAGCCCTTATATCCTTTTCAGGTGACATGGAATTATGGAGGGGGGAGAATAGTGGCTGGAATATTCCCATTCTGTAGGGCCTCCTTAGTCTGTTTCTGTGCCAGAAGCTAGAAAAATACTCTTCTAAATGAAGATGATACAGCAAGACCAAGTTATAGTAAAATTTGCAAACATTTCTCCCTCTTAACTTAGAATTGTCTGGAATTTGGGATTTATATGACAAGCTGTGTCTTTCCATGATTTTTAGCAAAGTAATTATATAGTAGATGAAAAGCAATGTATTAGGTGATCATGGAAAAGAGGGAAGGAGAAGAGTAGAGGCATTTCCAGCAGTGCCTCTAGTTCTCACAGAAAATAAATGGTAGATGGTTATAACTCAGTGCTTTGTTTTTAGTCAGTCAAACTTCCCTTTAGTCAAACAGCAGCATAGAAAATAACAACATACTGTTTATAAGTAAAAAAAGAGGACTACACAAAATGCAAGCTAAAAGAATAATACAAAGTATTATGAATGAAGGCAAATTCACTATTGTTACCATTGCAAACTATATCTGCAGCAGCAAAAAACCCAGATTATTTGTCTAAAACTAAGACCTAAAGCTAAAAAACTAAAAGTAACTTAAGATAAAATGACATCTATCTATATGTACTTACTTTATTTTTATTTATTTATTTATTAAATTTATATACTTTAATATTGTTCAACAGTTAGGCATAGTTACAGTGTATTGTGGAATGGGAATTGGTCATCTTAAATCTTGCCTTACTAGCAGAATAATAGAAGTTGATAACATCTGGAAAGGTAGTGCCCCTTTGATTAGGAGACAGAATATGTATGTTGAAAGTGTCAGAGTATATTTACCAGGTGAGGAAAAATAAATGTATAACAGTAACAGTAGAGGTAAGTCCTTGACTTACAACCATAATTTGGACTGGCATTACTGTCAAAATATCAATGTAGTCTTAAAGTGAGATATCATGTGACTCAGTCATTAACTGAGAATCATGGGTCATTAAGCAAACACTCAACCTAATCCATGCCATTCTGGGCTCAGCCCCTCCCAGCCTTGAACCCCAGGTAAGGGACTGCCTCCAACTCCTCCCATTCACCTGTCTCCCCCATCTATGCCCTTTTGGCCCCTGCCTTGCAGGGCAGCAATCTGCAAGTGCAGCAACATTCATTTGCACAGATATCTTCTCCCCCAGCCCCCCTAGCTCCATGTGGCTCCCCAGCCTGACTCAACCAACCACCAGCAAGCATTCATTTCTCCCAGTTCTCTGCACTGACCTTTGGCCTCTTTCTGTCTCTTTTTCAGACCAGGTTTCTTCAGCAAATGTTTCCTACAGTACTGAGCCTTTGTAAAGCTGTGCGGTCTTTGGAATGCCTTTGGAAAGATGGCTCAACTTTGCAAAGAGAGTACAACTTTACAAAGGCTCAGAAAGCCATATGGGCTGTAAGAACCCTCACAGGAGAAGCTGGATCCAAAGAGGACACAGCAAAAGGTGAAAGGTCTATTCTGGAAGAAAAGGCAGCTGGGTGGATGAATGTTTGCTGGGCAGGCTGGGGAGGAGCAAACAAAACACTTGCTGGTACTGGCTGGAGTGGTCTGGGAGCAAGTGAATGCTTGCTGGCACATGCTGGGCTGGACTGGGAAGCCATGTGGCTGAAGAGAGAAGGCGATGAATGAATGCTTCCTGGGGTATGGCAAGCAGCCCCAGAGCTGCATGATTCTGAGGCTGTTTGCCTCCTTGTAAAGTAGGGCAGCAGCTAAGCAAAAGGGTATATAGATGAGAGGAAGCTACGTGGATGGGGAGAGTTGAAGTGCCCTTGAGGTTGTAAGCTCTCAAATTTTGACCGTGAGGATGGTACAGTGGTGGTAACTTTGGGCAGGAGTTGTAAGTCCATTTTATCACTTCAGCTGGTACTGAATGAATGGCTGTAAGTCAAGGATTACCTTTACAGTAAAATGTGGGCAATAAATTCTATGGCACCCATTTTATTTGTGTTTTGTTTTGGAAGGGCGCTCACCTGCAAAGAAAGTTGAGTTGGCAGACAGCATAGAGAATGATAAAAGAGACTGGTGGGAAGCAACAACCTCATTAGCCTACATCTCATAAGGAGATGATTTGTAATTGGTTGAGCCCATCATGGTGACCAGTTCATAAAAGTAGTGTCTAGCTGGGCCAAACTTTAGAGACCACTCTTACAGGCAGAATCTCTGAGCAGGGGTTTGGCTTCCCAAATGTTATACATTCTTATATCATAACTTAGGCTTAATTTAGGGTCTAGGTTCGAAAACCACATAAAGCAACTATGCATCCAGTATAAGTTAATTTACTGTAATTTGAATTACATTCCTACACAATATTTAAAACCTAGAAATAAAACCTTTACAATTATCATTGATTTAAAGCAATACAGAGTATAACAGAATAGAGGGCGTCCATATTATAAAAAGTAGTTAGGTTTCTACTGTAGCAAGATATTTGGTTTTTACAGTGAATTTATCAGTATTCTGGTCCTAATATCTTGCTGTAAGAGTTTATATCATGAATATATATATATTTACTTTTTACTTTGAATAATTACCTCCAAAGTTTCCAATATGTTTGTCTACAGCATTGTGCTAGATAAAGTTCCTGTTTCATACATTTAAATGTATTGCTTTTATTGCAGAGTTTTCTTGGAAATTTGTTTGGTCCCATATGTGAGATTGATGTTGTTCTGAATGATGCTGAATCACGAAAAACAGCTGAAATCAAAACAGAAGATAACAAAGTAGAAAAACATTACTTGTTCTATGATGGAGAATCAGTTTCAGGAAAGGTAAATTGCATCCTTTGTACCCTTAAAATGGTATATAATACATATAAACAGAAGCACATGTTAATATGGCTATAATGTGCTTTAGAGTTTCAGTAATTGGTTAATTATGTTTTATTTGCTTTCTGAGTAAAACTAGAATGTATTACAATTTTTATATGTTAACAAACGGTTTCAGTATGAAAGCTGCCCCCTTATAGTTATATCTATTTTGAGAGTTTGGTCAGGTATAATATTCATTTTAAGTGAAGGAAGGAAAAACTAACAACAGTATTTTATCTATATCTTTAAGCTTCTCTACCCAAAATCTAGGCTAAAAAAACCCATCCCCAAGACTTTTGAAATTGCAGGAAAAAAGAGCTATCCCAGCTCAAAACCAGTTCCCTGTTTCTACGATATGTGATTACTGTTGAAGACTCTCTACCTACTGCTGTATTCCTAAAGCATTAAAATAGATTAACTTTGTCATTCTTTCCTGAATTTTTGTGATTATTGTATTGCCAGATAGATATACAGTATTTAATATTACGGTAGTATTCTATTTGAAAGCCACCAGGACACTGAAAGGAGTTAGCAAAATATGCCAATTTAGAAAATATTTTTCTAAAAATCTTGTTTATACTACCCTGCACATTTTTTCCAAAGAATTTAATTTTAAATTATTGTAAGCCATTATTAGTTTTAGGATTAGGGTGTAGTGGTTGAAGTTACTGGACAGAGACCAAGAGATTGTGACTTCTAGCTCATGAAAACCTACTGGATGACTTTGAGCCAGTCATCTTATCTTAGCCCTAGGCAGAAGACAATGGAAAACCATTTCTGAAAATATAGCGAAGAAAATTGTATGGACATACCTGTGTAGAAATTTAATAAATAGTTGTCAGGAGTTGACTGACCTTGATGGCACACACATAAGAAAGATCTACAAATAAAATGAAAAATTGTTTATAAATTGTTCCTATTGCAGCTATGTCCGTGTATCGTTAATGATTTATGAAACTGTAGAGTTACAGGAGCACTACATTAATATATTGGGTTTTTTTCAGGTAAACATAGTCTTTAAACAACATGGAAAGAGGCTAGAGCATCAAGGCATAAGAATTGAATTCGTAGGGCAAATTGGTGAGTTACAGACCTGGTATTGAATCTGGATAAAATGTAAAATGTTCACTATGATTTGTAGAAATTTTAATTTGGACTTGGCACTGGAATAATACTGAGGTAGCTGAATATGAAATATTGAACTTAATAAGGAATGAACTGTTTGGGATTGCTTATTAATTAATTATTTGAATGTGTAATATAATGTAATATATATTAAAAGTGATTTTTTAATGTGATGACATAGCCAATAAAGTAGTGTATAGGCATGTATGAATATACAGTATATAATGTATGGGTGTTGGCACACTTGCACACACTTACACACACTTATTAAAGTGTTTTTTAAGTATAAAACCTAATAAAACATAAAGTAAGAAAAAGAAGAGAAATCAAAAGTGCAAGAAAGGGAAAAAAGTAAAGAAAACATAGAAAAAAATAGATTAAAAGAAGTAGCTTCCAATTTTCTTTACAGTGGTTATAAGTACGATTATAAGTTTATCTGTTAGTCTGTGGTTACAACATTTCTCTCCTCTTTCTATAATCAGTTGTTTTTAATCATCAAAACAATAAATCAGTTTATTTTTTTCTGTTCTACGCAAAAAAGTCTACAAGAAGTTTCCATTCAGCAATAAATGTAGATTCTGTCTTTTGTCTGATCAAAGAAGTCAAGTTATCTCATCAAGTTCCACCATTTTCAGCAACCATTCCTCCGTTGTATAGCCATTGAAGCAGTTTCAAATACGCTGAATATGTTGTATTTGAAGTCAATAGTACAGTACTTGAGAATAAAGAATTAAAAGTTTCCTCTACTGTTTTATCAAGCTACTATCCTGTCAAAATGTACATTTTACAATATGATCCACATAATGATGGGTTGTGCAAAATATTCAAAAGAGAAGTTAAAGCAGGAGTGTTAAAGCAGTCTCCTCTGTCTTGGCACACGAATAAAGATAGCCAGAGGCAACTTCTGAACCTGTTGTGTGAGTCTTGCAAAAAGCATGTGATTCAAAGAGAGGTTCTTTTACGCTCCCACATGTTGTAAAATGTTTTGCACAACATGTCGGTTACTAAGTTGGTCCCAAAACTGGTACAGTAAGTACAGATGATATAATTTATTGAAAGGAGGCGAGTAGAAAAAGGAGAGTAAGAGAGTCCTGTTGCACAAGAGGAAGTTGGCTTGCGTAATACTGAACTTATATTATGTTTTTCTAAAGAATTGTTCCGTGCTTATACTATGAGAAATGTGAAACTAGGAGGAGGAAGTTTTACTAAAATTTTGAATGGTTAAATATACAGTGTAAAAATGTTTGTTGAATTGGCTATGTTGATATTAAAATACATCAGGCTATTTAAGCAGCATCACTAACAAAAGACTTAATAGCTTCTAGTGAAATATAATGTCTTTGTATTGCAATTGAACTTTTGAAAAACATTAAATGTTGTTGGTAAATGTTAAAAAAAAGATTCTTCCAGTTTCACTTTAAGAAATAACACATCTTCTTTGCCAGTTGCTTACAATGACCCAAATAGTAAATTATTTTTTAAAAAACTGTTGCATTGCCTTAAAAATGTTTCTTTTAATGTATTTTCTGACTGTATTCCTTAATTTTGCAGAACTTTTCAATGACAAGAGCAATACTCATGAATTTGTAAACTTAGTGAAAGAGTTGGCCTTACCTGGTGAATTAACACAAAGTAGAAGCTATGACTTTGAATTTATGCAAGTTGAGAAACCATATGAATCTTACATTGGTACCAATGTTCGATTGAGGTATGAAATTTTTATGAAGCTAGTTATAGCACTCTCATTTAGCTGAACTGGAATGTCAGTATGTACTGTATACATTTTAAAATTCAATAGATATGTTCTTCTGCTTTTTGAAACATTTGATCATAAAGAGGTTCTCACAAACAAAAGGATGAAAAATATTTTTTTTGCTTTTATTATAAAAATCCCTTAATACTGTAAAGTTTAAGAAATAGAAGAATTCAAAAGTTAAAACAAAATGGGCTCAAAATACATTTTTTCCATAGATGTGTGCATACATTTTTAGTGTAAATACCTCCCATTTTACTTTGGGGAATAAACAATTCTTATTAACTAATATGGTTGTGAAACTAGAATAAGAATACTGACTTGATTGACTCATATGTTTCAAACTACCAATGCAATTTATGAGCCTTAGAAACAGCCTACTGATGATTTAATACAGATGGCTGTCTCTGTAATATTGCCAATATTGAAGTAGTGTATGTAAGTTTTAAAATATTCTGTTATGCAGTCTCCAATAATGTCATTCTTTTATAGGTATTTCCTTAAAGTGACGATAGTAAGAAGATTGTCAGACTTGATTAAAGAATACGATCTTATTGTTCACCAGCTTGCAACTTACCCAGATGTTAACAACTCTATTAAAATGGAAGTTGGCATTGAAGATTGTCTGCATATAGAATTTGAATATAACAAATCCAAGTAGGTCTGATTTAAATAAAGTACACACATGAACTTGAAAAAACCAGCCAGCCAAGAACAGTCCTGGCACATGAAAATGATTAGCAACTGATTACTAATTGTTGTATTTGGGGAAAACTGCCAATCTTTTTTCCCATGGTGATCTAAATGCAGATGATGCATCTTTATTTTGAAACAGTGTTTATATAGCTTTTCTTTTTCCTTACATATAAAATTGTCTACTCATATAGAAAATAGAAGTGGTGAGTTTTGATATGATAGATTGGACTTCAGGCTTAGGTGGGGGGGAATCACAATCTTGCATTATATTCCTGAGTGTTTAAAGCATCCCCAGAACAGCAAAAAAAACTTATAATACTGTAAAGAATAAATTGGAATAATAGATTTCTCTATGAAGCAAATTAGTTACTTACAGGGAATATTAAAATATTGCACAAACCTGAGTTTTGAAGAATATACATGGCTGTCTCATGATTTTGCCATTCTTTTGCTATACATCAGTACATTAGCTGTTTGGGGATACTCTTGAATATTATGTTGCTGCTGGCATAATCAAGCAATGGCTACAGCTAGGGGTATTTTTATTTAATTTAAGCTAGTCTTCTAATTGCATATCTGACTTCACCAATATATGGGCAGTTTCCCTTTTTGAGGGATTATTTTGAGCAAGGGCATATGGGACAAACTTTGCAAAATGTTGGCAGTTGGAGTTTTAACTGTGGTTAGGTGTTTTTTTTTGGACCATGTGATTCGTTAGCTATTGTCTATTTCTGAGTTCAATTCAAATGCTAGTAATATGCTTAAGGGCCTAACAGTATTCAAGAAAACATATTTAAATGAACCTAAATTCAATGTAGAACTCCCTTCCTACTCTTGAATTATGGGAATCAATTTTTGTGTCAATGGAAAAATTAATAGTTAGATGCTAGTTAGGTGTTAATCATCCCAACTTAATAGTTGGGTTCCAACCTTTGGTCTCTCTTAAGACCAAATGCATACGGAGATATTAATGCATAGAGTTCAACTTTTTACAAATCTCTTTCTTTCTTTTAAGATATCACTTAAAGGATGTGATTGTTGGAAAAATCTACTTCCTCTTAGTAAGAATAAAAATTCAACATATGGAATTACAGCTGATAAAAAAAGAAATAACTGGAATTGGTAAGATGAAGAAATAATAGTTGTTAATTGTTTAGGTCTTGCCTTTTCTATTAGGCTCTTGGTTTTTTAAAATAATCTTTGAATATAATTTGTTTGCATGAATGCCATTTAATATATTATGAAAATTAATTATAACTTTAAACTTAACTAGTTTGATTTGCAGATAACAATCTTCTTCCAAGGGGCCTCTGAAGTAGTGTTACCCTTAAATTGTCATATGTAATTTTTTTTGCCCTTTAATTGCATTACAAAAGATGGAAGACTTTTTTGTACAATGGCTTAAAATATAGAAGAATCTCAAAAAAAGCATAGCATAAGAGTTTTTGATAATAGAGATGATTCAGAACAATAATAAATTATAGTAAATATTCAGAAGTTAGAGTTACATTAGGATTACATTTGTTCGCTTTGGCAAATTAATATGCAGAAATAATTAGCATGTCTTCTGGGCATGATTTACTACTGCCGTGTTTGCCCGAAAATAACACCTGGTCTTATTTTCTTTTTGGCCCCAAAATAAGCACCAAGTCTTGTTCATGCTTATGACCATTGCAGTGTCCCGGGGTCATGTGATCAGGTTTTGCGACCTACTGACAAGCAAAGTCAATGGGAAGCCAAATTAACGAAACAACTGTGTTACTAAAGTATCAATTGCATTTATTCACTTAACAACTGTGGCAAGAAGTGTCATAAAATGGGGCAAAATCCACTTAACAAATTACTCACTTAACAACATAAATCTTGAGCTCAATTATGGTTGTAATTCGAGAACTACCTGTATACAGTTAAAGCATATTTCATATTGGATTTTATCTTAATGAAATAATTGCAGTTATAAATAGAAAATTGAGAAAAAGCTATACTGAACCTCATGCCACTTATTTGTACTTCCATATAACTAACTAGGACCCAGTACAACAACAGAAACAGAGACCATTGCAAAATATGAAATAATGGATGGTGCACCAGTTAAAGGTGAGTGGGTGCATTTAGCTCTTATTTATCTGTAATCCAGAATAGCTAGGATATTCTGTTTGTATCAGCTGAGATTTTTAAGGACACCTTCAACAATAAACAATCTTGTTGTATTAGAAAAGAATAACCGAGCTCTTAATTTAGGAGTTCCTTCCTGTACAACTTGTCTTACTTCTTTGATAAAGCAAGTAAGATGAGAAAACATCACTTGTTTTTATATATCAAGTAAAATAGGGTCAAATGTGTTCTTTTATTATGATAAACTAAATGTGCAATGAGAATTTATTGGACTAAAAAGCTTTCTGACTCTACAGTGACAGTCAGATGTCAGGTGTAATACTCTCCAAAGCTGTTATTTCCCAGAAAATGATATGCAGAGGGATATCTTAAATTCCCTAAAAGTAACTTCCACAAAGCCATGTGTGCCCCCAGGAAATCAACTCAGCTGGCTTTATTGAAAAATGGCTTGTAAAAAATTGTAAACTATGAATTTGCAAATCATTCAACATTAAACTTTGCAATCAATTTATTTAACAAAACTAAGAATGATTTTGTTTTTCATTTAAGGTGAATCTATTCCCATAAGACTCTTCTTGGCTGGCTATGATCCTACTCCCACAATGAGAGATGTAAACAAAAAATTTTCAGTAAGATACTTCTTGAACCTAGTGCTAGTAGACGAAGAAGACAGACGGTACTTCAAGCAGCAGGTAACTGGAATAGTTTAATGAAATTGATGTGTTTATAATAGCTTCCAGATATGGAAGATATGGAGCTAAAAATCATGGGTGTATATATTTTAAAATTAGGACTAACATCACAAACCTTTTGGCTTTGTCTCAGTTAGAGAAATTGATATAATTAAAGAAACTGTATCCACTGAACAGAAACTTTTCAGCATTAAACTGTGCTTATGAATGTTGTGTTTAAACAGTACTTAGCGACTATTCCTTTTCAACTACGGTAATACTGATCTTAATGCAGTCCTAAGACACCTCATTATCACAGTTGGATTCAGGTAGCCCTTGCCTAATTATCCTAATTGAGACTGGTATTTCTGTCACTAAGCGAAGTGATTATTTAGGCAAAACATACGACCACGCCGCTTAGCAACAGCAGTTCTGGTTGGGTTGGTTGCAGCTGTTAGGCCAGAACTGCACTGTTGTTAGATAAGAACCTTGCACTTCTGCTGCCCTGCTGTATTACCTCCGCTTTAACTCCCTGCCACCTTTCTTCCCCAATACATCTCTTCCTTTGGCCATCCTGTCTGCTACTTTTGCCTACCCCTAACCTGAACTCTCTTTCGCCATCTTCTTCCTTCTGCTGCCGACCCTTTTGAATGCTGTGCGAGGGAGGTCTTGCATGGTCTTGTGAAGGGTCAGCAGTTGCTTTGGCCTGGTGCACCTTGTCTGCTGCAGGAGGAAGAAATTGACGAAGAGCAGCAGGGAATGACAGGAATAAGCGGCTGTAAGCGCAGGATAGACTAGAGATGGAGAGGAAGACAGGCGGGTGGGGGAAGTTGAAGTGCGTGCTGCTGTTACAAATGCGGGAGGCTGCCAAATGCCCATATTTTAATCACATAACCCCAGGGGCACTGCATTGGCCGTAACTTTGAGGACCAGCCATAACATTTGCTTAGTGCCATTGTAAATTTGAATGGTCATTAAACAAGGAGTACCTGTACTATGACCTTCATTCTGTTGTATAAAGGAGAATAAAAATGGTGCAGCTATATAAAATATGCTGTATTTCATCAGAACAGAAGTACATGCAAAGAAGTGGGCTGATTGGATAGTTTACAACGCAGCTGCTTGATCTTTGACCAAGTGTTCATACCAGTATTTTAATCCAGTATTTTCTTGCATCCTGAAATAGGAAATCATTCTCTGGAGAAAAGCTCCTGAAAAACTGAGGAAACAAAGAACCAACTTCCACCAGCGGTTTGAAAGTCCAGAGCCACAGGCATCTGCAGAACAGCCTGAAATGTGAACTGGATCTACGGGATGAAAAAACTGGGATGTCGGTAGATCAGCAGATTAAAGGTGGCAACAGCCTGTAGGAAAGAAAGGCCAAACTCCCATTACAACAGTCTTCCTCATCTTACAGTGCTGCATTTCCCACACTACTAAAACATTCTTCAAGTAAATATTCAGTTCTGTACATACATTTAAAGTAAGTGCTTTCTGAAACACTGGAACTTTCTTAAGCTATTTTATACTGCACATTTTACTTTTGTCTGGTGTGATGCAGTCAGAGATGCATAAAGCTTAAAGAAGTCTAGTTATGTGTTTCCATGCATGTAGTACGGTGCATCTTAAGTTTTGCTTTCATTGATGGTAAACTAAGGCATTTCCTCTTTCTATATCCGACTGCATATCATACATATTTCCTCAGTGTCTGCTGTCTGTAACATTGGAGACTTAATAAAAAATTGTCTTAAAATGACAAATGCAGGTTTTATAATGATACTGTTGTCTTTACCCCAGGGACGTAGAATTATATATATATATATAAATAAATAAAACAATGTATTTGGAATAGATCTGAGAGCATATTACTGTTTTCAGAATTTTTTTGAGGAATGTGTATGAACAAGTTACTTTCGGAATCAGTTTTTCAAGACGAGTGGCTGCACACTCTTTTCTTCCCCTTAGCGTACGCATTCCAATGACTATGATCAGATTCCAAAATCACTTCAAGATTTGTATGACCTGGGCTAAAATACAGTATTCTCTCATTAAACCCCAGTTTGGTTAAGGGGCGTGTATATGATAAAATGTTTTAAGATAATTTTTACTAATTTACACTCTTGAATACTGGATCATTTGCACAAAATTTTATTTCTCATCGAATACGTATTTTTCACCGTCCTCCTCAAATGTAGAATATCGTATTCCTTTCCCATGCTGAGCTTCTGTGAGGAAATGTGGGCTTGTACAAAAATATATAGATGAAAAACACCTGAATTTCCAAAAATGGTATTCTTGTGCAGCAAAAGATTGGTTTATTTTTATAATTCATTCTGGAATGTAGTATCTTCAGGCACATCTTGTTAGCCTCCATTTGTCCACAATGAACATATAGTTTTTAGAACCACACTGCCTGTTTAGCACACTATGCGGACCTGTTGAATAGAAGGCTACTCACATTTCCAATTCACTTGGCCTATTTATCAAAAACGTTTCTAAAGTGCAAGTATTGTTGGTTTATCTTACTGTGTGAAGTAAGCAAAATTGCTAAATTATATTTAGGAAAGAATTGTTTTATTACTGTGGCACTTCGATAAAGCCGAGAATACTCTGCGTGCTGGGATATTTCTCTTCTTCTTAAAACCTGTGACAGAGACAACTTGATTCCCTCGTGTAAGTGCCTGTTCAGAATTTCAAAAAGAAAAAAAGCCAAATATTTTCATGGACACTTGCATGTTGCAATCTTAGAAACTATTCCAAGAAAATTTTGAAAATTGATTGTATTTAACCAGCCTCAAATTGTGCAACTATGTATAATAGACATAATAAATTGCTATTTGAATTATTAAAAATAACTGTATTCTCACTAAAATCTCTTGACTACTTTATGTACAATATCCTGTGAAGTAAATCTGTCTCTTCTAATTAGTAATATAGAACTTTTACTGACCCGCATATTTTAAATGGCATCTAACCCATCATGGGGAAAAGAAAAATATACTTTCATCTCCAAAACTCAGTGATTTCTCCATTGTAAGTCCTTAGGTGGAAGGGGTTAATGATTCTCAACGGATGCTAAGCTTTGTTCGTCAATACCTTCACAATGTCTTTTAAATGGTAAAAATTGTAGGTGTAAATCTTCCAAAACTTCAGAGACAGTAATATACTTTGTAGTACCAATCCATTTATTGCAGAGACAGTCTCAGTTATACAAGCAGTTTCAGTGGCCGTTTGTTTTCAGTGTCCATCTATTCCGTCATGCAGATTGCATTATATTAGTGCAGGGATGATTTAAAAAATGGCACACACACACCCTCATTGTTACATTACAGCTCAGGGCAGCATTAGTTAGCATGGTTAATAATGAGGGATGTTGTGTGTTGCTGTTTATCTGAAGGGCCACAGGTTCTACTCCAGTGCTATGAGAGCATTTGAGGAACACTGATTTAGGTTAATTTTTTAAATATATAAATCAAACATACTGAAAGCCTAATGCTGTAGATTTGGAAAAAAAAGATTATTACTGATTAGTCTGGCATGAGAAGTAGCAACAATGATGGCTTACAGGTCAGCAGTTTGTTCTAACTGACTTAAAAACAACCCAGAATATTTAGATAGGAAAGAATGATGGGCTTTGATAAAATTTCTCGAAGAATAAATATTTTTAGCTTCTTTATTGGTTGGATTGGCTCCAAGATTATCAAATAGTCAAAATGGTGGTCATGGCCATGCGTTTGGAGCCCTACTAAAACTTTTTTATAGCCTTCACGAAGAAGGGAGCAGTGGTTTATGGGGAAAACAAAGACTTCTCGATGTCCTGTATTCTACCGGTAGCAGAGGTGGGTTCCTACCTGTTCTAACCGGTTCTTTAGAACCGGTAGTAACTCAGTGATGTCATGGAGCCGGTTCCTTCTGTGTCTCCAAGGGTGCCGCCATTTTGGATTTTACTTCTGCGCATACGCAGAAGCTATTATTGCTGTGCGCGTGCTTTGTACATGAGGCGCGACCCTGAGCAAACCGGCAGCAAAATGATTCACAATCCACCCCTGACCGGTAGGTTGGGCGAAAAGTTCTTGTGATAGGAATTTTTTTGTATAAACTGGGCAGACACTCAGTTGCTTTGATTGTTTAAATAAAAAAATATGTAAAAGTTAGTGGGAAGCCAATTTAGCAAAGTGATAAGGCACCAGGCTAGAAACACACTCATTCAGGTTCCACTGTAGGTATTGCCAGCTGGATGACTTTGAGCCCCAGTTGCACTCAGCTCTAGAAACTGACAAACCAGCTGCCAAGAAAATTGCAGGGACTAAATATTACCTCACAGGTACACACCTGTACACAAAAGTCTCGGATTTGAAAATTTCTATTTTAATTCAAGGAAAGTAATATTATATTTAAAAATAGCATTTTATTCCTTTATTTTGAAATGTTAGCACTGACCATAGTGTCAGGAACAATGATTTTTAAGAGCAGAGGTATTGCTGGATTCCTTCCTTCCCATTTTATAAATTAAATTCTGTCTTTGTGGTTTTATAAATTAAAACATTGTTTCATTTATAAAACTATTGTCTTATTGCTTGAAGCATAATTAGCTTTTGAGGTGACAATGTTGACTTAATACAAAAATTACCAAGTGAAAAGTCTTCCATTAAGTGGAGTTCCTTAAGAAATTCTAATATTAAGCAGGAAGTTGGATTACACACAATCTTATTATGCCTTTTGATGAACTGGTGAATTGTGACTTAAAGTGAGAATAGGGTAGAGTATTGTATGATTATTTCTGTTTCATATTAAACCATTCAGATTACTGCATAAGTTTTCCCCAAGGCATGCTTCTGTGCAATTTTCCTTGTATTACGGATATATTTATCCATCGGAGCATCAAATGATAGAAATTATTGTGGACTTCATCTCCCTTAGCTGCAGGATATATATGCCCTGGTAACCATTTTTATAAGGCACACCTTCACCATCAATCTTTGAAACTTTGTTTCATCTCACACCTGAGGCTTAATTAACCTTCAATAGTTGTTCAAGTTATGAGTACTGCTTTCCTTCTTTTGGTGTAGTGCAGTTAATACGCTTTCATAGATTCTGATTGATGACGTGGTCGGATATTGGAACGTGCACAGCCTGCATGGCTGTTTCATATTGTCATACTTGACTTGCATAACACCAAACTAAAACTTTCCAAACCACTTAAAACCTTTATAAACATGGACTTTTGGTACTCTTTTGAGTGCTTCTGAGCTTTGTTGTACAAACTTTTGCTTGTTCTTTGTATGTGGTGGAATACAGATTTTTGCTTTTCTGCTGACAATTTTTTACTCTTTACAGTAATGTTTCTGTTCCTGAGAACTTGTGCATCAGTACCGTATCTGCCACTTTGATTGATCACTGCCTGGAACAGGTACTATGAAATTGCACCCCTGTGGCAACTTATGATTTATTTGCCTATTGCTCCTGATAGAGGGACATCTTTTTGCTTGAGGTACTTTAGCTTTGGCCTAATTACAGTAGCTAATGACAACTCTATATCCATGCTACTTCCAGGTGTTGCCAGCCACAACTGGACTTCTTTAGCATCACCATTCCCTTACAACTACTACCTGTGGATGGAGTTAGTAGGCTAGTAGTCTGCAGTAGCCACCTCAGAAAGCAGCTTACAAAGTGTTGATGGGGAGTGATTGAAAAACAACAGCAACTGCATTGCTGGGAATCTGGGGTGAGAGAAAGAGATGCAATTCAACTACTGCAATATTGATATTTTCAAAATAAACCTAAGAGAAATTCTGGGAGGGATACTAGTCAAGATCAAGGTGCTTTTGGAGTATAAGCACATTCTAGGTCAGTGATGGCGAACCTATGGCACGTGTGCCAGAGGTGGCACACAGAGCCATCTCTCTGGGCATGTGTGTTGCCAGCTGTTCTTCTGGGTTCCAGCGTGCGTATGCGCACCGGCCAGCTGCATGTGAGAGCACCAGAAACCGGTTCGCTTGGGGTCCTGCTGTGCGCGTGAAAATCAAAAACTAGCTTATGCGCATAAGCAAAATCCAAGATGGCGGCGCCCACGTAGACACTAATGGAACCGGCTCCGTGACATCACCGTGGAGTTAATACCGGTTCTGTAGAACTGGATAGAACCTGTAGGAACCCACCTCTGGAAAGGAGGGGAGGGTGAATTATTTGTGAATGTCAAAAGCAGCCATATTTATATGGGCCAAGCTGCCCCTTCTCCATCCAACACCCAGAGAGAATGAAGATAGGAGGGCTTCTACTGTGTGTAAAAAACCTGGAAACAGAATTGTATAGTGGTTAAGATCCTGGACTAGGTCTTTATTTTAAAGTTGCTGCTGTGGGGATAAAATTGAGGGGAAAGTGCTGTATCTTCCACCCAGAACTCCAGGATGGAAAGTGAGATATAAAACAAATGAGTAAAATAAAATAAACAAGACAATACATTTGTTTTGACGCCACTCTTCGCCAAAAGGTTTACTTAAATACATACAAAAACCTAAAACGAATGGAAAATGAGACAAGGTGGAGGACTGAAGAACGTGGAGGGTTAGGGCAAACCGTTTCCATGGGCCTCTGACTCTGCCCTCCATTCTTCCAGGGCGCAGAGCCTTCTGTTCTGTGCCTCAAGACGACGGTTCATGGTTTTCACTGTCAAGAGAGGTCAAAGAGAGGTCAAGTAAGAAGCTACATCACCAAAGCGGATGGCAGTGATTGCATTTAGAATGGGGAAAATTATTTTTATTAGGAATAATTAATCAAAAGATAAAGAAGCAACTCCAATATATCATTTTACACACAGTAACAGCAGCACGAATTGTTTATGCTCAATATTGCAAACTCAAAAACATACCAGCCAATGAGATGATTATGCATAAGGTATTAGAATGTGCCGAGATGTATAAGCTCATGTTAGAAATAAAAGGCAAGGAAGAAACAGAATTTTATGAGGTGTGGGATAAGTGGTATGATCGGTTAGAACAGAGAAACAAAAATGTATAGAAATAAATGTAAATACCTGTAAGAGACATATGACACAGTACTGTTTTTTAAGAAAACATGTTTATTGTTATGTAAATTAGAAAAATGGAAAAAGAAAATAGAAAATAGAATCGGGAAAATTTTTATTTTAAATGTACAACATCCCATGAGCTTACAGTAAATGCAGTTATTGTTCCTGGTTACCAAAGAGGGAGCCAACAGGAAAGAGATACCATATTTTTCGGAGTATAAGACACACCTTAGTTTTTGGGGAGGAAAAAAAAAAAG
>JANHFT010009871.1:141659-153402 GCA_032467955.1 Pseudoxenodon macrops
GGTTCTATGATGTCACCAGCTGCTTGCAACCTACTCTATAGAACCGGGCCGAACCGGGAGGATTTCACCCCTGGTTTAGCCCCAAGACAGCGTTGACTGCACATGCTGATAATCTCTGGTGGGCTCAGGATGGGGCGGATACATCTTTCCTACATCTCTGGCTTTCAGTACCATCCATCATGGTTTCCTTCTGAACAGTGGTGATATTCTAGCGGTTCGCCCTGGTTCGGGAGAACTGGTAGCGACGGCGGCGGGAAGCTCCACCCACCCGCTGGATGTCATCACAGGCCCACTGCACATGCGCGAGCTCATATCTCTGAACCAGTAGTTAAGTGAATACCACTATTGCTTCTGAACTAGTTGAGAGGGTTGGGAGTAGGAGGCACTGTTCCTCAGTGGTTCTGCTCTTTCTTCTGGAGTCAGGGGGAGAGATCAAGTCCTAGGTCCCTGTTTTGTGGGTGCTGTAGAGCTCAACTCTCCCCCCACTCCTATTAAACATCTACAGGAAGTTGCTGGGTGAGCATATCTGTGGGCATGGAGTTAATTATCATCAGGATGCTTTTTGATTTATTTCTTCAATTTCTATAGCTACCCATCTCAGCCAAGTAACTCTGGGTGGTTTGCAATCCTAAAACTATAGAACAGTTATAACAATAAAAACATTTTAAAAATGTTACTCAGTTATACTTCTTGGCCCCAAGCGGGCCAAGTGATGCGGCTGAGATGCTTCTACGGGGTTTGAGAGAAGAACAAATTGGGTTGAACCTTGACATGATCGAATGGCTGTGGCTTTAGCAGCCAGCATAACTAGTCATTGTCCATTGTTAACCCTGAATCAGAGTCAGTGTGTAATCTGGGCTTTCTCTTGGACTCTCATCCTATTTTCGAGGAGCAGGTGACAGTCATGGCCACAAGAGCATCCTGTGTGCATGTTACACCCAATCATTGATTAGGAGGTACTGCTTATGATCACTGACATCTTAGTCACCTTCTGACTGGACTACTACACACATTCTACATCAATCTGCCCTTGAAGAGCATTCAGAAACATTAGCTGGTCAAGAAAGTAGTAGCATATGTAATTTTAGATGTACTCCTGTGTAACACACTGCTAGACAAACTGCACTGATTCCTAGTATGCTTTTGGTTATCATCTTTAAAGTCCTACATGACATGGGACTGGGTTACTTGAAGAACCATGCCTGCTCCCTCAAAATTGGCTCCACTAGATTTGGCCCGAGTTATCATCTATAATATCATCTGTGGGATGCGGTGGCTCAGTGGTTAAGATGCTGAGCTTGTCAATCAGGAAGGTTGGCAGTTCGGCGGTTCGAATCCCCAGTGCTGCATAACAGAGTGAGCTCCCGTTACTTGTCCCAGCTATTGTCAACCTAGCAGTTCGAAAGCATATAAACAATGCAAGTAGAAAAATAGGAACCACCTTTGGTGGGAAGATAACAGCTTTTCGTGCACCTTCGTTGTTTAGTCATGCCGGTCACATGACCACGGAGACATCTTTGGACAGCGCTGGCTCTTCGGCTTTGTAACGGAGATGAGCATCGCCCCCTAGAGTCAGGAACGACGAGCACATATGTGCGAAGGGAACTTTTACCTTTTACTTTTATCATCTATAAGGATGTCATCTGGCAGGTCCCCTGAAGCATACCTTCTTTATTATGGTGCCTGTCCTCTGGAATAGCCTCTCCCTTAAAATATAGATCACCCCTCCTCTACTGGCCTTTTGCAAGGTTGCGAAGACCTGAACTTTCCTAGGCATTGGGGTTGGTAAGTTTATTTTTATTTATTTTTTATTACATTTGTGTGCTGCCGATCACATCTAGAAGGAACTCTGGGTGGCTTACAAATTGGTAAACATTAAAACAATATACAATAACAATAATTATTTACAATAAAAATGGAGAGGAGGGAGAAGTTTACAATTTACTTTACTTACTTACAATTAAAATATGGGGAGAAGTTTCCATGGGAACCCTGAAATTGGTGCCCGAGTCTAGTGGTTAGGTATTTTTCTTGAGCCTTGGGCCAATTTTAGTTGTATTTACTGAAATACTGTTTTGGATTTGTTTTCCGACCAGTTTCTTGGATAGAGGGGCCATATAAATTGGATGAATGAATGAATGAATAAATGCTTGAATAGTGAACTTGAATAATGGACATCAGTAAATATTGGGGACATTCTTATGACAAAATTTTCACAATGCAACAAGCCATTACTTTAGCTGCTAGAAGGGATGATGATGTCTTAGAATTATAAAGAAGTCTGAAAACAGATGTAACATCAAGGTTGGCGTGGAAATATTCTAATCAGCTTCCTTCAACTATACCACATTTAAAAGTGTTCTTGTCTGCATCAGCCCTGCTATACTGTGATAATAATGAACTTTCTGTTCAATGATGTGGATGAGGTGTTTTAGATTAGGCTAGCCAAGCGCTTAATTTTTTAAAACCATCCTATTTAGATTGTTCATAAATGTTTTGTGATTAAAAAAAAAGGAATGAAAGCCAGTTTAATTACTTGGAAAGTAAGGAGTGTAGATATTTAAATTAAAAGTATATCTGGGAAGATGTAGACTCTAAAGACCAGAAGACTTCATGCTTTGAGGCTATATGAATATATGTGTATAAAAGAGTTTCATGTGTTACTTCCCCATTAAAAAAAGAAACATTGTTCTGTGTAAACCTTCAAGTGATGTTCATGTTCTGCCGTCTTTATTACCTTTACTTTTCATTTTGTCAAGGTGGTTCCACAGAATGAGATTTCTTGTACCCAGGCTGTCTGATCCTATTCACAGTAACTGAACTGGTGTCTATGGAGATTCTCAGTCATCCAGGTCATGGTTGTCCCAAAGGTGCTTTTTCAAGAGGTAACTGGATTTTCTTGTTTTTCTTTGAAGATGTTTCCCTTCTCACCCAAGAAGCTTCTTTAGCATAGTTCTAAATTGTCTAAGGTCAAAATGTCAAGTCTGGTGGCATAAGGTATTCTGTTGTGAGCAGAGGAGTGGAGGAATCTTCTCGTGAAATATCTGTAGACTCATTTGATTCTATTACTGTCCGATATGTAGTGCGGGTTCCAGACAGATGAGCTGTATTCAAGAATTGGTCTAGCAAAAGTTTTGAATGCCCTAGTTTGCAGTTCAATATTACTAGAGAAGAAACTACGCAAGATTATCTTAACCACTCTTAATGCCTTTTTGGCAATGTTGTTACAGTGGGCTCTGGCACTTAGATCATTGGAGATAAATACTCCAAGGTCCTTGACAAGAGTGAGGGTCCTTTACAAGATCGTGTCCATCCAGTTTGTATTTTATATTCTAATTTTTATTTATTTTTTGGCCAATGTATAAGACGGAGCCTTCAAAGTGACCATAAAGTTATTCTAAATTCTAAGGATTCCAAAGGGCGCTTTGGAAATAGGATTCACACGAAACTCAACCAGGCCTAGGCCAGACTTTTAATCCCGGGCCTTAATCCGAAACTCTTCCTTCCCGTCGGGACATGATATCTGCGGACCTCCGCTCAGGGTGTCGTTTCCAGCCGCCTCAAGACGCCAGCTTTCCAGCCCAAGCAGGGCGCGGCCGTTCCTCCTCTCCGCCGCTGCTCTTGCAGCGTTCGGCCACGCAGGCCGGCTGGCGCAGGCGAGCCGCTTCCAGGAGCCGCCACCGCCGCCACCAGCGTCGCTGCCTCTGGGCTTGCCTGGCACTGGAGAGCCGCAGGTGGCGGGCGGCCGGGGAGGCGATGGCGGCGCAGGGAGACTCGGAGCAGGTTCGCTACTGCGCGCGCTTCCCTTACCTCTGCCTCAAGTTCACGCTCGTCACTTACTCCACCGTCTTTTGGGTGAGTTGAGAGAAGCGGCGGCTCGCTGCCATAAGGCGCCCCCCCCCCCGGGAGTTGGGAGGCCACGGGAGCCGGGACCGGCTGGAGAAGGGCGGAAAGTGGCCGCTGAGCTTGCCTCGCTGCACCCCGAAGTGCGTGAGGGATGCTCGGGAGGGAAGAAAAAGGCGCCGTTTCCAAACCCGTGGGGGGTGGGGCACACACACAGGTGGTTCTTTCGGAATGAGGCGCAGGCTTTCCTGAGGGGAAAAAACGTGGCTGTTCGGGTGAAACTGGCCTGCAAGGAGGCTGCGGGAGTTTGCCGGCGGAGGAGGCGGTCGGTCGGTCGGCCGGTCGGCCCGAGTTTCCGCGCACTTTGGAGAGCTGTGCGCGGAAGGGAGGTCGAGCACGACTCGGTCGGTCTCCGCTGGAAATCCCGCCCGGGTCGGGGTTTGAAAGCGCAACGACGTCCCCTGCAAATAGAGGAGACGGCGGTTCAGTTGTTGAGGTCTCCAGCAAGGCTGCAGCTCGGCTCTTTTGGGGCACTTCCCGAGGAGACTTTTAACGGGACTCCCGGTGGCCCTTGTCAGGAGCCTCCCCCACCCTCCCCGTTATTTTTTCCCCCAAAAGGGAAATTCCTTTGGGTGTCTTTTCCTGCTTTGCTTTTGAATTTCTATTTACACTCCGTCGTGTTTTTTAAGCACTTTTAGTTTCATCTTTAGACACCACCACCTCCCCCTCTATTTGCATTGTGTTGGTTAATGGTTAATGAAGATGGATTCTGAGTTGAATTTCTCAGAGAAATGTTTCTAAGCAGCACCAAAATGCTGTTGCGCTGTCATTTAATTGACTTAAATACTCTAGTTATTTTTCTTTATGGTCAAATATACAGGAACGGGTACTCTAGACAAGTTGTCAATCAGATTTTACTCTCAGGGAGAAATGAGGAGCATAAATGTCCTAAAATGTAAAGGTTCCCCTCGCATGTATGTGCTAGTTGTTCCTGGCTCTAGGGGGCAGTGTTCATCTCTGTTTCAAAGCCAAAGAGCCAGCGCTGTCCAAAGACGTCTCCGTGGTCATGTGGCCGGCATGACTAAACGCCGAAGGCGCATGGAATGCTGTTACCTTCCCACCAAAGGTGGTCCCTACTTTTCTACTTGCATTTTTTACGTGCTTTTGAACTGCTAGGTTGGCAGAAGCTGGGACAAGTAACGGGAACTCACCCTGTTACGCTGCGCTAGGGATTCGGACCGGCAAACTGCGGACCTTTCTGATCGACAAGTTCAGCATCTTAGCCACTGAGCTACCACATCCCTTATAAATGTCCTACTTAGGGCTAAAGGACATCTCTTTTTTTTAAATTTGTTTATTTAAAAAGACCTACAGCCTTTATGTTTTGTATAATAAAATCTAAGGCTGTGAGTATGTCTTTCAGCTGGCTAATTTAAAAAGAGGGATTATTGTTTTTTAAAAAATTAGGTAAATAAAATTAGGCATACTTTTAAAATAATGCTAAAATAATAAATTATTAATTTGTAATTTATGTTATAAATAATAAAAATATTGTGTGTGTGTGTTTGTGTGTGTATAGCTTTTGGGGAATGTACCTTGAGTAGCAGGTTGTAGCAGTGGGCAACAAGGGCCTTTGCTCAATGCCAGTTGCTCTCATTCCTGGATGGAGAGTTTCTGCTTGCTGTCACTCATTAGTAATCCATCATTTGGATAACTGCATTGTGTTCTACATGAAGCTGCCCTTGTAAAGCATCTGGAAGCTTCAGTTGGTACAGAATGCAGAAGGTGGATGCATCTTTGTCCATCTGTGTAGGACCAGTGCTTAGTGAGCTTCTGGGTACAATTCAAAGTGCTGGTTGTCATCTATAAAACTCTACATGGAATAAGACTCCGTCATTTGTGGGACCACCTCTCTCTTCAGTGGCATCTACCTGTCCCACATGGATAGGCAAATTTGGGGTCACTTCCCTGGAGCAAGGTCATCTGGCAGGACCCAGGAGGTCAGCCTTTTCCTTTACCCCACCTAGTTTCTGAAATGATCTCCCCCCACTTTCCTGATACATGGTTTGGCCTGATCCCATTGGCCTTTAAAAGGTAAAGGTTCCCCTCGCACATATGTGCTAGTCGTTTCTGACTCTAGGGGGCTGTGCTCATCTCTGTTTCAAGGCCGAAGACCCAGCGCTGTCCAAACGTCTCCGTGGTCATGTAGCTAACATGACTAAATGCCAAAGGCACACGGAATGCTGTTAGGTGGTTCCTATTTTTCTACTTGGATTTTTACATGCTTTCGAACTGCTAGGTTGGCAGAACCTAGGACAAGTAACGAGAGCTCACTCTGTTACACGGCGCTAGGGATTTGAACCGCCGAACTGGCAACCTTTCTGATCGACAAGCTCAGCGTCGTAGCCACTGTGCCACCGCATCCATATTCGCCTTTAGAAAGGGGAAGAAGTATGATTCTCTCTAAGGCATTGGGGCAGGTTCATTGGGATTCCCACCTGGTGGGATGTTTACTATTATCATTTTTTGTTTTGTTTTGTTTTCTTGTCTGGAGTCACAATCTTTTGAGATGGGCAGCCACATAAATTTCAGAGATATATAAATTGGGAGGTAAAATGTTGAACAATTAGTCATTGATGTTTACACTACATCATAAAAAAATATTATTACTTTGTTTGGATTTAATACTCTTTTTTCCCTCTCCTATTTTATCTTCCTTGAGCTGAATATAGATAAATTTTGGGGGAAACAATTTGTGGTCTAGTACTGATGTAAAACACATTGCGCATTGCTGATGTCATTGAAATAAACAAGTAAACAAAATAATTATGAATATTCACGAATAAAATCTATTGTTGATAAGACTGCTTATTGTGATTGTAGGAACTCCAAGCTTTTGTGTGATGAGAAATACAGTTTAAATATAATTACTTCCACATTCTTTTTCCTCTCTGTAATGCCATACTTTCTAATATAGTTGCAACTTATAGCAGTTTAGATGCTTGTTGCATTTTGCACAATTGTAACAAAATAATTGTGCATTTTTGATTAATTAACCATCAGATAATATTAACTGTGTAGATAATATTAACTCTGCGGATGTTATTAAAACATAGCTGACAGTGGATTGAGTGTTCTTGGCTATATACCGGTACATCATTGTTGTGATTTATGAAATAGTTAATGAAACTAAGCTATGTCTGCTTCTTATGTTGATCAGTCAACACTGACTCCTGAGGATTACAGAGATTAGTCCATGCAATTTTTTTGCAATTTATTTTCAGAAGCAATTTTTGCACATTCTTCCTAGGGCTGAGAGTGACTGACCTAGATGAAGGATTAGAATTTACAGTTTTCCACCTTGTAAATTGCAATTTAACACCCTTTTTCTTCTTAGAGCAGTTTTTTTCTCAGGTCCCTTTCCTGTTTTTAAATTTTTTGGAGGGTTCCAAAAGATATTTTATTAAGTTATTTAAGTTATGTTTATTGATATTAAAATTAAAAGTGGTGCTTTTATATAAATTTAGTGACTGATGAAAAACTACAATATTTTTCGTGAAAAAATATTTTTAATAAATATAAAATAATGTGGAGTTACATTGTTATAAATTTTTGCCAAATCTTCAATATCTGGCAAATAATTTTGACTTCATGGACCTCTTAGAGGGTCTTGGAAGATTCCTAGGTCTCCTCTGACAACTCTTTAAGAAACATTGCTTTAGAATAAGATACTAAAGCTTGTTGTAAAAAGTAAACCTATTAATTTTTAAAAAGCCAGGTCTGATGTTGTGTCCATCTCCTGTGTAGTAAACTAATGTTAAACTAAATTTTCAGATGAATCAGGGAAGTGTTCTTTCTGTAGTCAATCAAGTTTGTGGTGGGAAAAATATATGTTTATGACATTTTCATTTTAAAAGGCGCTTTAATTGAAAGAAAAACTCCACATCAGATGAAACATGTTTTAAATGTATTTTTAAGAAATACACTTCACTATACCTTTTCAAACACTATTCTTAATGCTAGCGAAGGTATATTAATTGGCAAAGGAAGTGCCTTGAAGGGCTATAAATAGGATATTATACTGTATTCTAAAAATGTTTATTTGCTTTATGCCCTTTCACAAAATCATAATAGGTGTTTGTGAACTTTTTTTTAAATAATAAAAATGTTCATTTGCAGGGAGATTACTTATTTTTATACCTAAACAATCATAATAGTTTATTAAGCTTGTAATTCTTAACGACAATTCTTAGCGACAACCGGGTTGAATACAAGAAGTGTACAAGAAATACATTGCTTTTGTTCTTAAAAAATAATAATAAGTAGAATAGCTGAAGTAGTTTTAAAATGGCGTGTTGGTAGTGGAAATTCAGGAATTCTAGAATAAATTAACTAGAAAACAAAATTTCAATACTGTTGAGAATTGTCATTCATGGTTTACCTAATGAAAATATATCCACTGTTCTGTATTTAACGAAGAACTGTATGAGCAACATGAAAAATTAATTGAAGTTTATATATGACTGCACTTTTCTCTCCAAATAAGGAAGTTAAAAGCCTTTCATCTCTTCCCATTGGAATACCAGTTTGAATCATATCCCTTTCACTATTGAAAACAAAAACAAAATTTGTAGCAAATTCTGAAAGCAGCATATGTGACTCTTAACTCTGAATTAATGTGGAGACAGGCTTGATAACACCCTGGCATTATTTCTTGATATCTTGAATTGTTCTAGAGTCTTTAATCTCTTTGAAAAAGATTAAATCTGTTTCATATATCTGTTCTTGAAATATTTTTCTTTTAAGTTTTGTTTTCTGTGCAATTAAAGGAAATTGCTTTGCTCTGCATAGGTTATTTATTTATTTATTTAACTTCACAGCTTTTAAAACTCACCCAGCTTATAAAAATCTATACAGCAAGTTAAAATTATAAATGCAGCAATACAATAAATGAAAATGATAAAAAGCACAAGACCAACACATCAATAGTAAATCAGCTGTAATATACATTCTGCTTCTCAAAATGAAGCTCTCTTTAAACATATATTGTAAAGATTTTATGTTTTCCGTTCTGTGCTGTCTTCTTGTTCATTGAGCATTTATAGAATCCTGCTTTTTTTCATTATTCTATGATTCTCAATTCCAATAAAGGAGAATATTTGTAGGCTCAGGGTTGAAATGAGGTGTTCTAAGTGGTCTCTGAGCTTGGTTGTTTTCTTGTAGATGTTTCATTACCCAAACTAGGTAACATCATCAGTGCTAGTAAAGAGTGGGGTTTGCTCACAATTTACATTTTGGTGGCTTGCCCTCTCAGTGTTTGGTGGGTATGGTCTTGGTAGTTCTTTGGTTGAGCTGTTTACTGTTATGTTCTTTGGCAGGTCCGTGATCAAGCTATTGTTTACTTCTTGTTTGTTGTTCTGATGGTAATCTTAATAATAAGATAAAAAAATGTGGACTAGACAGTATTGATGGATTCGTAACTGGCTGACAAACTGCACTCACTGTGTAGACCTCAATGAAACTACATCTACAGGGAGGGAAGTACCCCAAGGTACTGTCCTAGCCCTAATATCTTCATAAATAATTTAGATGAGGGGATAGAAGGGGAATTAATACAATTTGCAAGTGACATCAAGCTAGTGGGAATAGCCAGCACCTCAGAAGATAGGGTGAAGATCCAGAAGAATCTCAACAGAATAGAACACTGGACGCTATCTAACAAAATGAAATTCAAGGAGTCCTAGCAGTCAACCACTAAAATGTGAGGCAGTACTGTGTTGCAGCCACCAAAAAAGCCAGTGCAGTCCTATGTTGAATTAACAGAGTGATAGAATCAACATCATGTGAAGTGTTAGTACCACCTTGGTAAGACCACGGTTAGAATATTGTGCCCATTTTTTGGTCACCATGATATAAAAAAGATGTTGAGAATCTAGAAAAAGTACAGAGAAGAGTAACAAAGATGATTACGGGGCTGGAGGCTCAAACATGTTGAAGAATGGTTGAGAGAATTGGGTATGTCTAGTGAAAAGAAGAACTACTAAGGGTGACGTGATAGCAGTGTTCAAATATTTGAGGAGCCACAAGGATGAGGGGATCAATCTACTCTCCAAAGAACCTGAAGGCAGGAAAAGAAGCACTGGATGGAAACTAATCAAGGAGAGAACCAATATAGAATTAAGGAGGAATTTCCTGACAATAGGAACAATTAACTAGAACAGCTTGCCTCCAGAAGTTATGGGTGCTCCATTGCTGGAGATTATTAAGAGATTAGACAGTCGTTTGTCTGAAATGGTGTAGAGTCTCTTACTTGAACAGGAGGTTGGACCAGAAGCCCTCCAAAATCCCTTACAATTCTGTTATTCTGTTATTATATGATGTTAATATAATCTGGGTGTTGATTGCTGGTGAGGAAGTATTCTGGTCCTTTTGTTCCCTTTTTGGCTTATTTATTGTCTCTCTTGCATATTATATAGATGTTGTTTATGTCTGTGTGTCTATTGATGACCAAATTGTCAGAGTGCCAGGTTTCTCTTTTTGGACTTTGCTGCTTGGTCTAGAATGGTCACAGTTTCCCAGTTGAAACTGTGGTTAAGTTGGTGCATATGTTTTGAAATTAAGCAGTTATCATCATATCTTCTGACTACTAGTTGGTGTTTATGGATGCGTTATACTAGTCTTCTGTCTGTTTGTCCTATGTAGTGGCTGTTGCAGTCTTTACACTGACTGCATGTTGTAGTGGACTCCTGTTTTTTTCTTCTGGGGCTGCTGGGCCTTACGGTTTACTTAGGATGTTTTGGAGGGCTTTAGTTGTGTGCCACACTGATTTTAATAAATCTGTTGGTGGTTTCTGATATACTTTTGATATTTTTTTTAATCATTTAACTGCTTGTGTTGGTTGTGCTATATTGGATTGATTGATCAGGCACTTTTTGATGGAATTGCTTGGATATCCATTTTGTTGGAATATGTTGTATAGATTATCTGTTTCCTTTTTCTGCTGTTCAGGGCTGCTCTAATACATTTGTGCTCATCTAAATAGAGTTATCAGTTTTTTGTTAGTTTATTGTACTAATTTTCTTTTGCCTGTGGCCGTATTTATGAACTTAGATGCAGATTTTCTTTTAGACGAGTTTATGCTCACAGTGCAAATATACTTAAGACCCTTGTAAAAAGCTTACATGCTTCCTTGAAACTCACATTTCATTTTTTCTTCTTAAACATGTATTGGCTTACTTTCTTCCTTACTATATCACATTTCTAACTGGGCAAATAGTAGTTGCATGAGTGCTCCTTGTATTTAAATTACTTAAGAACATGTTAAGTTACCTGTGTAGTGTTTGTAAGAGGAAGAGGAATAAGACTAATTATTGCATTTGTTTGTTTAAGAGTCCTCCATTGGTTTTGCTGGTTATTAAGAAATAAACATTACTGGTTAAACTGGTTCAACCTTTCAGTGACGTTTCCAGATTTTACAGACCCTACTATCTAGGATTGTGTCAGAGTACATATTTCCAGTATGCAGTTTTAGGCTCAATTGTTTGAAAAACTTAAATGTTTTATTTTCTCTCACACACTTGTACGTGTCTTTTCAATGATCTGTACCTCCATAACTGTCTGGTTTGGTTCTGTAACCCAACAAGACAGACACAGACTTCGGAGGATAATCAGAACTCCAGAAAAAATAATTACTGCCAACCTGCCTTCCATTGAGAACCTGTACAGTGCACGAGTCAAAAAGAGGGCCGTGAAAATATTCACTGACCCCTCGCATCCTGGACATAGATTGTTTCAACTCCTACCCTCAAAACGACGCTATAGAACACTGCAAACCAAGACAACTAGACACAAGAACAGTTTTTTCCCGAACGCCATCACTCTGCTAAACAAATAATTCCCT
>JANHFT010009871.1:186005-196183 GCA_032467955.1 Pseudoxenodon macrops
TACAGTCACGTGACACTGGGATGCTGCCAGTAGCCATAAATGTGGGATAGTAGCCAAGCACCCAACATGCAATCATATGACTGCGGGGGTGGGAGGGGTGGGGGCGACCTACAGTTGTCAGAACTTTGGAACCAGGTCGTTAAGTATTCCCAGGGAGGCATATTGTAACTTCGAATGTCAATAAGTGACTGGTAGTAAGTCAAGGACTACCTGTATCCAGGTTTTCAGTCGTTTAAAGAAATCTTTACATCCCTAGAGCCAAGAACAACAAATTTAGAAAAGTGAAGCAGCCATTTAAATAAAACCATAGCAGGATAGAAAATATAATTTTCTAATTTTCCGAATTTGCTTTGCACAAGCATTATGAAAGTGTTCCCTTATGTTCACTCTATTTAAAATAAAAGTAAAAAGCAACCAATGTGACAGCACCGTTCTTCTCTTATTTGCTCACCTGTCATAGAAGTCATCTCTGTAATAATCATAGTCAAAGTCATAGCCACTGCTTTCAAAAAGAAAACAAAAAAGAACAGGATTAGTACTATGCTTCACCAATTACTTTTTTGAGGCAACATCTGTGAAGTAGCAGAATTCAGCCTTATAGATCTGGAAGGAAACCAGGAGTTCTGGATAATATATATCTGGAGAAGTAAAACTATATCACAAAGAACTCAGATTTACTGTTGTGTTTGTTTTAGGGCACAACAAGGCATTTGGCAGCATCTGCAGAAAATCATGTAATAAAAAACAACCAACCAATGGATTTTCATTATGACACAAATTCTTATCGGTGTTACAATGATTTGCAGAATCTCAACTGGCAAGACTTCATCTGGCTCACATACAATACAAAACACACAAATTGTACAAATATATACAATCTGCACATTTTTCACTCTGTGTAATAGGTGAACCAAGCTCATAATGCTTATTCACAATCCACGGATTTATGTCTGAACTGAATTATTGTTTGGTTACTAAAAGATAAATGGGTAGCAGATGGGAATTCTGATCTAGCCAAAAAAATGATAGATTGGGATATCACAGGTTCTTTCTTAAAATTGTACCCAATTAGATTGACCCAGACTCAAAAGAGCTACAAAAGCACTGAATTGAACAATAGATGTTTATATGTCCCTATAAGTGTTACAAATGCAAATGCATACATGTTGAACATCCAACAATTGAAAGAAGCAGTGTTTGACAAGGTAGCATAGAGAGCACTTCCTATAAAGTCACCAAGAGTCTAACACCACTAAATGGTTAAAACAATAAGAGTTGGGAAGATGTGGCAGCAGAGCTTCCAAAACACAACTCCCACACCTGTTTCAAGGTTGCTGCTTTATAGCCAGCACTGCCTTGCTGAGGCTGTAGAGAGCCTTCAGAGGGGAGGCAGGCAGCACAGGTGCCTGAAATTTTTCTAAGCAGCTTGCTCTTCCAGCATTATGTGTTTGTATATTTTAGCAATTGCACCTGTCAAGAATTGGTTCAGATAATATAACTACTGTGTCAGTGCCAGTGGGTGACTTAATAGCCCACCATTTCTTTTTCTCTTCCAAGAGGGATATTTTATACACAGTAATGAAAGTATATTATTGCAACCCTTCCTAGAAGAAACCTTTAAGCAAAAGTCCAGCTGGCAAATCATAGAAATTGAAAGCTCTGGCATTCCCTAGTAAAAAGAAGTGTAGTTAGCAACACATTTGTTGGAAAGGTCAGCTTAAAAGTGAAAATTTTAATTTTGGCTTGACACCTTTGACTGGGTGACATGAACATGACATTTCAAAACAATAAAACCCAAAAGAGACTTAAAGCTCAGTATCTCCATCAAAGGAAACACTCTATAGTTGATGAGTGCAGAAGGTCTTCTGTATAAGGCTGGGTTGATAAAGAGGACTCAGTTGGTGACTTTAGTGCATTGGGTTGACATGTTTTTCCATTATAATGTGTGTGTGTTTGGTTTTGGCTTTGGGTATTGAGCAAATTCAGTCAACTTTTCCTTTTCCTATAAACCATAGGTAAACTGGGTTTAATGTGCATAAACCCAATCATTAACTTGTTACCGGTGGGTGGCTATTACAATAAAATAGGATAGCCTCACAATTATATTCTGACCTTCTCAGAGGGAAGAAATAATAATATATTATTGGTAGATAAACCTAATTGCCCTTAAATTCTATTTCAATTGATTTCTAGCAGCAAAGTTTTGGGATCTGCAAATGGCTTGAGTCTTCAGATGAAATTCCTACTTATACCACCTGTTGATTTATTTTTTCAATCAAGAGCTTTGAGGAAGGATGCTGATTTTATTCTAAATATATCGGAAGTGCCATTCCTGCAATTTCTATTTGTTCTTTCCAGTTCAGTATTGACTGGACTGAACTGCAGGGGTTTCTAACCTTTAAGATAGGTATTGAACTAGAGGCTGCCCTGTGTTCTATGTGGGTCTGCACAAACTATTTATTCTCATTCCTATTTCTTCTAGTTTTTTATGAATTTCACATCCACAAAATGAGATTGCATATATTTCGAAGATCTGATTTTCTTTATTAATTTGTGACAAACATTTGCAGCCTGTTTATTTAAACATACAATTTGCATAGCATATTTTCCCCTGGAGTAACTTACTTCAAGCTGTGATTAGATTATAAAGTGAAAAAAAAAGATTTAGTCTTGTTCTTGCAGCATTATTTTTATTGTGAAAAACTCTCCCCAAAGCCCCAAATTGGGACCTATTCAAACAAGTAATTTAGACTGTTGAAAATAATAGTGCACAATCTCCCTTGGATTGAGCTCAGTTGCTGATGGTTTCATGGACAACTATACACAAGTGATTTGTCACAACCTTTTTCCAGGAAGCTGTTTTGATTTGGTTTTTGTCTAGCCTACAACCCACCCATCCAAGTATTAACTAAGTTTGATTTTGCTTTGCTGTTTTGAGATTAACCACTTTCAGCTACATGCTGTAAACTGGCATTCATTCTACTGATTTTATTATATATTCTAATCAAATATAATGAACAGAAATTGAAAATAACTCCTGAAAAAAAACTGTTCAAATGTTATACAAAGTCACATCTGTGTTAGCTGTAATACCCAACTTTTATTATATACAAACCATATCTATAGGCTATTGTGTACCTCCTGCATGCACACACACACACAATTATTGGTCAGACAACACGCTTAGCAAGATCAGTTAAAGATGTAGCAATTACAATTGCATAATATGGTAACCACTTTACTGTTAACTTTTAGATTCTTTTTGCTCTGATATGGTAAAGATAACCCTCTTTTTTTCATTGGTTACTATAAAAAGGTAACGGTTCCTCTTGCACATATGTGTTAGTCATTCCTAACTCTAGGGGGCAGTGCTCATCTCCTTTTCAAAGCCAAAGAGCCAGTGCTGTCCAAAGACGTCTCCATGGTCATGTGGCCAGCATGACTAAACACCGAACACGCACGGAACACTGTTACCTTCCCACCAAAATGGTCCCTATTTTTCTACTTGCATTTTACATGCTTTCAAACTGCTAGGTTGGTAGAAGCTGGGACAAGTAATGGGAGTTCACTCTGTTACGTGGCGCTAGGCATTTGAACCGCTGAACTGCTGACCTTTCTGATCGACAAGCTTAGTGTCTTAACCACTGAGCTACCATGTCCCTTTTTAAGTGTACTACACTACACTGAATTATATTTTTGACTCTCTCCTGTCTCTCCTCATCTCTCATTGGGGTTTAGGAATGTTAATGGTTTATTTGAGACAGACATTTTGGTGTCTTTGTCAAAAGCAGTCCAGACATGTTGCTGAACCTTCCTGCTTAATGGGAGGTTTCCAGTGGACACTGGAAATAGAAAACTTGGTGAATCTTCCAGTGTTGCAGCAACAACATTGACAGGATTGATTCCTTCTTGGCCAGAGATCGGGAATGAAGTGGATGGAAGTAAATGCCAGGAATATATTGTTCACTATTAGGCAGGGATAAATATGGCTTCAACACCTGTTCCTGTTGTGGTCCGCCAGAAGCCAGAGGAGCTGGTAGCAGATTTGGACAGTGAGGCGGTTGGGGAGGAACATGAGCCAGTCCTGGAGTCTGGGGAAGGCTCTGACGAGTGCTCTGCATCTGAGGCAGAGATGGGGCCAGGGCCGTATGACAGGTATCAGCTGCCTTTGGAGTCGGACATCAGTGAGGCAGACAAACAGCTGGAGCCTGTTCCCAGTGTGCGCATGCGCAGAGTTGCCAGACGAAAGGAACAGCTAAGGAACCAGGGTCGACTTGGGAGTAAGGCCACAGGTGGATGATGAATGGCCCCTCCCATAGGGAATAAAAGAGGAGCAAAGGGGGGGGAAGTGTTTGCAGGAGACAATTAGTTCGATTCTCAGAGACTCCTTGCCAAGTTTTGAAGATATGGTCCTGGCAGCTCTCCAAGCCAGATAAGGTCTGTGACTGTAAATGCACCCTTGAGAGACTTTGCTGGATGTGAATGAGAGGAATTCAGAGTAACTTAACAAAAAGGGATTTTTGTCGGGACAAGGAGTCTGCTTCATGGTTTGGGAACGCCTAGGTCAGAACAGTCCCAGGTGACATCATCATCCAATGTCTTCAATAGGGTTTATTAAGATCATCCAAAATGCATCTTGGCTAATACATAGTTTTCTGTTCTCCAAAATTATTGGAGAATTTGGCAAGATGAGTCCTAGCCCATTGCCATTCATGTCCTATATCTGTCCAATCAACCTTTTTGGTTTTACAGGAAAAAAAAAATGGCTCAAAGCTTTGTCTGGGTTAAAGAATGCATAGCTTAAAAGCCATGAATCTTGGCTCCCCCACCCTCCTTCAGCCTGCCCTCCTCCTCCTCTTCCACCATTAACTCCCCAGACTGAGTTTGTTCTAGGTAGATTTATGGCGCCTCTCTTTTCTCTGCCTTCTCCCACTGCCTCTTTGGCCATCCATCCCATAAACAAAGGGAGGCTCCTGGACCAAAAAAAGTCAATTGTCATGCTAACTGATGTCAGTTGGAGGCCTCTTGGCCAGCGAGTAAAGAGAACCTATTGAGGCAATTTGTAGAACAAAAGAAATTTGGTTATTTGGGGACAAAAGCACACGCACATCCATGCTTCTTCGCCCCTCTAAGAAAAATCAGCCTTGCAAAACTGCAGCCGAAACTGGGATTCCTGTCTGTCTGAGATTGCTTACAACCTGCCCAGGGGTGGGTCCTAACTTACCTCGCCGGTGGTTTGCTGCCTCCTGTGCTGCGTGGGCGTGCCTTGCGCACGCGCATGCGCAGTAATAAAATTCCCAAAAAATCCCCTCCAAAAAAGGCTGAAAACAAGATTGCCACACATGCGCAGTGCTGGAAACTCGGCTTCTGTGCATATGCAGAAGAGAAAAAAAAATTTTATTCAAAAAAAAAGAGGGCGAAAACAAGATGGCGATGCATGCGCAGTACCGGAAACTTGGCTTCTGCACATGTGCAGACATAAAAAATCTGGGGAAAAAATTATTTCCCCCAAAAAAAATTCCCAAAAAAAGATGGCGCCGCCCGCAGAGCAGCAGAACCGACTCTGTGACGTCACCAGCGGCCTACTGCCTACTTGGTAGAACTGGTCCAAACCGGTAGGAACCCACCTCTGCCCCTCTGAATGGCTTTTGTGGGGCATTTATTTTTAGGCCCCTCTGTTTCCCCATAGGAAAGCTTGATTATTTTCTACCACCTCCTTATTCTAGAGGTAGGTTCTGAATCTTATTACTGCCGGTTCGCGCAGGGTCACGCCTCGAACACGCGTGCCAATCAAAAAATAGCTTCTGTGCATGCGCAGAAGCAAAATCCAAAATGGCGGCGCCCAGGGAGACACTGAAGGAACCAACTCCGTGACATCATCGTGGAGTTACTACCTACTCTATAGAACCGGATAGAACCAGTAGGAACCCACCTCTGCCTTATTCCAATATGCCAAGGGACGTTGAGGACATATTATGAGTGCTTTCACAAACTGGCAAATCAGTGGGTCGTTCTTAATGGCGAGAAGCTACGGTCTTCACCCCTGAAGTCAGGAATTCAGCTACTTTAACGACGAGATGAATGCTCATGTGAGGGATTTGGGCTCGACTGTCTTGAATGGGGTCCCTTTGACTCACTTCCCTACGATTGTCTGACAATGGAGGGAGGGCAGAGGAACGGAATCAAAAGAATGGAGGATGGGAGGTCTATGGGAGGTATCTTGACCTGACACATTTACTGAGGAATACATCCCATTGATTTCAATGGGGACACTTTTCTAGTCCGGTAAATTTAGAGCCAAGGCATTAGCTAAAGGTTACAAATTAATGAAGGCATACAGTGGAGGTTGGTGACCCGAAAAAGAATTGGTAGGTGACAGAGTCTTCAACCATTAGTCCACCTGCATATGCTCCAAGTTAGTCAGATTTACTTGCTTTCTTCTCCTGACTTTCATTGCTACTCATTGCTAAGCATCCAGAGTAGTGTTTCATAACCCCAGCAACTCGGAGATGTGTGGACTTCAATTCCCAGAATTCTGGCTGGAGGAATTTGGGGAGTTTGAAGTTCACACATCTTCAAGTTGCTGAGGGTGAGAAACACGGCTCTAGATTATTTGTCGATACACTTTGCAATCTTTTCTTCCATCTTAATTCCCTCTCTTTCCAATGCATCTGAACCAGTCCAAGGCTCCTTGTTGGAACTTGTCCATTTATTTATTATTTAAGAAAGTCATACTTTCCTTCTAAGGGGGAATAGTACGGTGCAGAGGTGGGTTCCTACCGGTTCTATCCAGTTCTATAGAGTAGGAAGTAACTCTGCGATGGCGTCACGGAGCCGGTTCTGTCGATGGCTCTGTGGGCGCTGCCATCTTGGATTTTGCTTCTGCGCATGCGCAGAAGCTAGTTTTTGACTGCCGCTTTTGACACTCGAGGTGCAACCCTGAGTAAATTGGCAGTAAGATGATTCAGAACCCACCTCTGGTATGGTGGCTTAGAGGTGGAGCTCTCGTCTCACAATCAAAAGGCTGTGAGTTCGATCCTAGGTAGAGGCAGATATTTCTCTCTCTCTGGGCACACGGAGAATATATCTGCTGAACAAAATTCCGTATTGGCGACAGGAAGGGCATCCGGCCTTTAAAACACTCTGCAAGCTCCATTCAGTTGCCCAGACTCCACCCTGCAAGGGATTATGGGGTCGTTAAATGATGATGATAATGATGATACTTTCCTTCTAAGGAGAATTATGCAGAGCATCTGCTTCCTTCAATCCCCATGTCGTTATCATAGTCATTTGGATGTGTTGCATTAGCTGTGGATGATGGTGGAGATTGTAGGGCACATGTGGAACTGCGGAAAACCAATCTGATATCTGGGCTGGGATCTGCAGTAATGCTTTCTGTCATCCTCTTTGGTGTTTGCAATAGTCGTGGAACATTTGCATGGTATCATGCAAAGCTGTCTTCTCTCATCTCAAATGCTTCTGAAGGTCAAATCTGGCCAACAGAAATGCTCCCATCTCATGACCTTCAGCATTTCTGTCCTATAATCCTTAGTGAAACTTCTCAGGTCAACTATTTTTGTAAGGACCTAAATATTCAGATAGTGCAGGGGTTCCCAAACTTTCCTATACCCCCGCGCCCCTAGAATGCGTCTGACATATTCTCACACCTATTACAAGAGTAAATAAGTATATGCATATAATTATGCATATACACCATAATTTTGAAACTTCTAAACCCAAGTTTTTGCACCCCCTGGAATATTGTCTGGCCCCCCCTGGTTGGGAACTCCTGAGCTAGTAGGTTGAATAGTATAGGTTAGTGATACTTTTTTTTTTGCTCTGGTGCCAAAAGGGCACGTGGCATGCGATAGTGTGTGTGCGCATGCCCACACCCATAATGCAATGCCCTCCCCACATGCATGTGTGCACACACCCCTGTGCTGCCCCCCACGCATGCATGCATGCATCACTGACGCCTCCGTACTTCTGGTAGGCTGTTGGGCCATTTTTTTGCCCTCCCTAAACTTCAGGAAAGCTTCCTGAAGCCTGTGGTGCCTGTTGGGTCCATTTTTTGCCATCTACAGGCTCCAGAGGCTTTCCTGATGCCTGGGGAGGGCAAAAACGGCCTCCCCCTGCCCTCTGGAAGGCAAAAACCAGCTGGTCAGCTCACGTATGCATGCTGGAGCTGACATAGGGCAATGCCTTGCGTGCCTTCAGATATGGCTCCGCATGCCACCTGTGGCACACGTGCCATAGGTTCGCCATCATAGGTATAGGTGGCAGGCATATTTTCTTAACCCAATTGGTTTGTTATCTCTCTGTGAAGCAGCTTCGCATTCACTAGGATGTGACCTGCGTGTGGCATGCTGCAAAAGACTGGATTTCTTTCAAGGAAGAAAAGCAGAGTATTTGCCACTGACCATGGTGCTGAAAAATAAGAGCCATTTTTGCAGAATTTCGAAGGATTGTTGTGGATGCATCATGCACGAGTCAATAGCTGTCTATGTAACCACATTGCTGTTACGGTTTGTTTGAAATAGCTAAGATGGATCTTGTGAAGGAGATACTCTCAAATTTTACTTATACTTAAGAGTTTGTTATAAATGTGTCAACAATGAGGATCCATTGGCTGAAAATGAAAATTGATTGAAAAGTGACTTGGTACTTATCAGTAATTGACTAGACCTAAGAAATGTTTTTTGTCCAGAGCTAAATTGTTCATTAAGTAAATTGATTCAGGCTCAGAAGAGGAAGACAAATACGTTTGGTTTCATATCCTTCATCAATCATCATTAATTTTTGTTTCAGGATGCAGGTGGAATATTTGTTGGTGTTTTGCAATTTTGTTAGGTAAAGGTTTCTCCTTGCACATATGTTCTAGTTGTTCCCGACTCTAAGGGGCAGTGCTCATCTCCGTTTCTAAGCCAAAGAGCCAGCGCTGTCCGAAGACGTCTCCGTGGTCATTTGGCCGGCATGACTAAACGCCAAAGGCGCACAGAATGCTGTTACCTTCCCATCAAAGATGATCCCTATTTTTCTATTTGCATTTTTACATGCTTTTGAACTGCTAGGTTGGCAGGAGACAAGTAACTGGAGCTCACCCCATTATGCAGCACTAGGGATTCAAACCCCTGAACTGCGGACCTTCTGATCAACAAGCTCAGCATCTTAGCCATTGAGCCACCACATCCCTTTTGCAAATTTGTTAGATCTTTACAAATCACCTTGGTCTTTTCCTTATCTTCTTGCATGGCTAGCTAATAGAACTGATTCCCTGCTAAAATATGGTATAAATAAAGTGAAGTAGATTGGATAGATTGGTGTAATTTAATAATTACATTATGCATCATAGCATAATTGTCAATTCATTCAATTCAATACAGGTAGTCCTTGATTTACGAGCACAACTGAAGCCCAACGTTTGCACTGTCAAGTAATGCAGTTGTTAAGTGAGTTAAACTCTGTAAAGCTCTACCTAACTCACATTCCAACATATTGGAATGTTGGATCAAGGGATTTGGAAGCCAACCTTTTCCTCCATATATATATTTGTATGTTTCACTGTTTTCATCATTGTATATCCTTTGATGCCAAGAGAAAAACCTTTCAAATGCACGTGGCTTCAATTTAAATCTTTTATCTTAATGAAATGAAGCCCTCTTCCCTCAGCTTCTTTTCACTATTAAAAATAATAACATCAAGATTGTTTCCAAAACTTAAAATTTGTCTCCCTTCCTCGTTCTTTCCCTCTTGCCTGCTATAATGACAATCAAAAGAGTTCTTGATTAGTTTTAAAACATGGTTATTCATTCGCTGTCCACCAAGCATAAAACTCCGGTGCGTTTGTTCCTTTTCTTTATGCAAATCACCTCAAAGGATTCAGGATTCTAATGCCAGGGCCTGAAACCTTCTCATTCACACTTTTAACTTCTTTCTGTTGCTTTCTTTCTATTTTATTTGTTGGAGGTTTTTTTGTGTGCTTTTTTTTGTTTTGTTTTCTGCTTCTTCTACAACTCCACCCTCTTTTGTGGTAACAAAGGGAAGTCTGGGAAGTTCTTTAAAGCAGCCGTATCTTCCTTTAAGGCCTATATTACAAATAAGTAAGTATATGTGTACTCCTTTTGAGTATGAATAAAAAACAAAGTGGGATTTTTTTTATTCCATTCAGTGTCAATAGT
>JANHFT010009871.1:217066-233128 GCA_032467955.1 Pseudoxenodon macrops
AGGCATTATAAAGTGGTATTAACACTTCATGTGATCTTGATTCTATCCCTCTGTTTATGCAGCCTAGAACTGTGTTGACTTTTTTGGCAGCTGCCAAAAGGCAGCTCCCATGAGTTAGCAAAAGAAAAAAAAAAGGAGTGAAGGAACTCTAAAGAGAATGCAGGGTAGCATTCTGAAGCTTTATAACTGATTATATCTCTCACAGCCACCACTTTGTGATGGGAAATCCCAACCCCCCCAACCCTTTTTCCAAGAGAGTCCCCATAATAGTCTCAACAGAGAAACTCTGACATGATATATTACATGAGCCCCACACTGCAGTGCTTATCTAGGGCTATTTTCTAGCAGGTATCTCCCTCCCTTTTATTTAAGGGACGTACAGTCAGGAGTGACTATGAAATTGATTGCAGTAGTAATGTTGGAAGTGAAGCTGATGAATCTCCTGCCCAGCAGTGATGGCTAAGAGGGGAATTGAGAGGTTTGAGGGAGGAAATATTAGTCATCTTCAGCCTCCAGCTCTATTGCTTCAATCAGCTTTGGAGAGAATAAATCACAGCCTTACTTACTTGGATCAAGTAGTAAATGGTTCCTTTCAATGTAACAGGCTTGTTATAGACATGCTTGGATTGCTCTTTACATTATTTGTATTCTGCTGCTGTTGTTATTTGTGTATGTACTCATATTCTTCCCAGTGCAAATGTTTCTGGATCTCCTGTAATAAAATAAAATAAAAGAGAGATTGCATCAGATATGTCACTGCGGTAAAAAAAACAACAACAACCCCAGCGACAAATCTTCCTCGTTGTAAAAAAAAGAAATCTATGGTATATGAAATATTTTATATATGCTGGAGTTTTTTTATTTTTTTTAACTCATAGGTTGCAACCTAAAATATGTCCCTTTACCGAGAAAAAAAGATCCATTGTGCAAATGATTCTGAGATGTTCTCTTCAGAATTAGTTGCATGGTCTTGCTCTCGCTTTTTGGAATGACCAGGGATCGATCACTCACTGCCAAATACAGCAAAGGTATTTCATATGCCAACTTTAATAAAGAAAAGCAGGAAATGGGGAAGTAGTAGTGGAGTATTAAAACGCTTCTGTAAGTGTCCGTCTTGTTTTGAGAAGGCTAGCATACCATTCTATTGATCCAATTGACTCTAGTTAACGGTAGGCACAGTTCTGAAGTGTTTGAAATACTGCAATTATCCTTCCATTTTTAATCACTTTTGCTGATAGGTGAGACAAAGGAAATAGAAGGAAAGGAAGGAAGAAGGAGCAATCCCGGACTCTGGGCTAACTCTTTTAGGGTGAGAGAATATAACTCAGGGGTGTCAAACTCGATTTCATTGAGGGCCGCATCAGAGTTGTGTTTGACCTCAGTGTGTGTGTGGCCAGGGTGTGGCCAGCTCACCGTCACTCATTTCGGGGGTGATTGTGGTGGCCCAAGTGCTCTGCCAGCAAAAACAGGCTCCCAAGCTCTGTTTTCAGCTGCAGCAGCCTCCTGTAGCCCTCTGCCAGCGAAAATGGAGCTTGGGAGCCCGTTTTTGCTGGCAGACGCACCGTGGGCAGGTCCTTCGCTGTTTCCAGGGTGGCCCCACGGGCCAGATCTAAGTACCCCCGTGGACTGGACTGGTATAGCTCATCTGGAAGGGGCTAAAAACTCAACCTCCAAACTTACTTGTTACAGCACCTCATCTCATTGCCCACAGCATTGTCCACGAGTCCTATATTCTTTTCAAAAGCCCATGGAGCATCTCTTCCTGTTTAACAGATGATTATGTGGACAGTTGCCTGAATAACAGTCTGCAAATGATCTGTGGTTTGGAATCCCTTCTGAGAGCGAATGGTTTTTTTTCTTCCCCTTTCAAGAGCAGGATAATTGTGGGGAGCTTCATCATCAGAAGAGGAACGTAGGAAAGGAATCCTTCAGTTATCTTTGGAAAATCCTGCTCTTTTAGCACATATGTTTGTTATAAAAGCAAATCTATGATAATTTTAATTTTCAATAGCCAGCAAATTCCCTCTGTCTCTGTCTCATGACAGGAAGATGTCACTCTGCCAAAGAGAATTTATGAAATTAGACTAAAGCCAGGTAATTCGTTTCATCAAGAATTTTAGTTTTGTTTCTTTTTTCTTTCTTTCCGCCATTTGCCACCCATCTTGTTAAATGGGGTTGTTAGGTGTCAGATGCAGTATGATCTTTCTCCCTCACTTCACAGCAATGGTTGAGTTTTTTCCTCTCTTGCCTGCTGGGGCAGGAAATGTTCTTCAGCTTATTCAATAGACTGTGTAAAAGTTGACAAATACCAGTAATTCATTGTCTGGCCATGGGTAACTGCAGGATGTGGTGGAAAAGCCAAGATGGGACCATGGCACCAGGGGTGGGTTCTAGATTTACCTTGCCAGCGGTTCGCTGCCTCCTGTGCCGTGTGGGTGCGCTTTGCGCATGTGCGCACGTGCATGCGCAGTAAAAAACTGACCTTTTTTGAAAAGGCCGAAAACAAGATGGTGACACATGTGCAGTGCCGGAAATTTGGCTTCTGCACATGCGCAGAAGAAAAAATATATTAAAAAGGCTGAAAACAAGATGGCGATGCATGCGCAGTGCCAGAAACTCGGTTTTTGCGCATGCGCAGAAGAAGAAAACATCTGGGAAAAAAAATTTTAATCCCAAAAAAAGATGTTGCCACCCACGGAGAACAGAACCGGCTCCGTTACGTCACCAGCGGCCTACTACCTACACGGTAGAACCGCTCCGAACCAGTAGGAACCCACCTCTGCATGGCACTGTGATCAAACCTTTGTCCAATTTTTATGTGCAACACACCTTTGGGGCCACCGTGCTTCTTGTCACTGAACTGCTGAGCTTATTTACTTTCAGTTCTGACGCAAGAGGACTGGATGCAATGGTGGTGTTGGAGGAGGATTTCCAGCTCTGTAGAGTTTAAGGTCGAGGCCATCTTCTACTGCCCTGTTTCTCAACCTCGGCAACTTGAAGATGTGTGGATTTTAGCTCCCAGAATTCCCCAGCCCCGTTGGAATTCACAAATCTTCAAGTCACCAAAGTTGAGAAACACTGTTCTAGTGTTTGAAGATGTCGGTATATTCATGAACTGGAATAGGGCATAGCAACAAGTCAGCCAATGGGGGGTACTGTTTAGTAACTGAAACATGGTATTTGTTGTATGGGGCCATAAGAGGCAGGTTGGAGCCTGGGCGTGGATTATCACACAGACATTTTCCAAAAATCAAATCAATTATAGAGATACGGTAGGCAGTGGATGGCTGGCTGGCTATGGAAAGCCAGTGTGGTGCAGAAGTTAAAGAGGATAGTCTAGGGAAGAAGAGACCAATGTTTCAATCTACCTACAGCCATGGAAACTCCCTGGATAATTTTGTCTTAGCTTATTTGCCTTCAAAGAAGGACTGCGGAGAAAGAGGAGGTAATTCTATGTATGGCACCTTAAGCTACTGAATAAAAGGTGGGATACAGGTATATGATTGAATAAATAATCTACAACACAGCATGAGATAGTTTGCATGGCAATGGCTTTTCAGAACTGATCATGGTGAAGACAATTGCAGATTGGCTTGAAAATGATTCAAAGTTTAAAGAATGATTTTTAAAAAAAAATGCCAACATTTGCAAGTTCAGCCCAATTCTTGGTCCGTGTCGCTTTCATTTTGCCAGTATAGAAATCCTTCAGCTTTTTAAAAAAAAAAACTTCTCAGTTTGGCCTTTAGCTTTGGTATCCCATGGAAGAATCCCATTTAAGGGCTAACTAACCCTGCTTACTCTACCAGTTGGTTCAGTGATATGGTTGCGTCTTAGCCTTATTCTTGATTTTTTTTTTGGAGTTTTGTTTCTTCTCAGCCAGTTAAAGGAACACTCTTAAATTAGCAACGCAAAGTTTTAATTTTGGAATTAGAAATAACTTGGGGAAAGTGACACCGATTATATATATTTTTCCTTTTGCCCAGAAACCATGAAAAGGTGTCATGCTTCTCTGCACACATTCAGTAAAAATCAGAAATTCAAGCTGATTAATAGGATGACAATAGTGGTGTCTGTGGATTGATGGTGTTAAACGTTAGCAGAACGGTGGTGGCTATGCAGCACGATATAGGGCTTTTTTTTAAAAAAAAAAGTGCATTGCACATACAAATGGGTTATGTTTGGGCTGTGATGCTGTACTTTTTATCTTGCAGATTTCCTGCATCTCTTTCCTGCAGATGCTCATGGATAGCAGGATCCCCCAACAAAAGTGATCCAGAAATTGTAGATTTCTAGGGAAAAAAGAGACTGTGTGTGTGTGTGTGTGTGTGTGTTCAAGAAGGATTCTTCTCTTGCATTTGAGATGAGCATTGTCCAGAGGTGGGTTCCTGCCGGTTCGGACCGGTTCGCTAGAACCGCTAGCGGGAATTTCCCCCCGCTGGCAGCGACGGCTGGCTGGACATGCCCCCAAACCGGTCCTCCAGCTGAAAATTGGTCCTCCTGGTGGAAATTGCCTTGAAAATAACCCTCTGCGCATGTGCAAAGCCTCCTGCGCATGCGCAGAGGGTTATTTTCGAGGCAATACCTGGATGCAAAACACACACTTCCGTCACAACCCGAACCGGTAGGAAAGGTAAGTAGAACCAACCCCTGGCATTGTCCTTAAATAGGGATTTCAGAAATATCACTATTGTTCCATCTGTTTCCATGGGAGAACTGGGAGTGTTCATACCAGGCTTTAATATGCTGAAATCAGCAATATTTCAGGATGCTTGACTTCAGGTTTTCAGCGCCTGCATTTCTCCAGAAAGAAAGGGTGCAAATTTTCAGCAAAGCAGCATTCAGCTAAGAGGTGGAACTAACATTCCCTACTAGGCCTTCCCAGTTACAGACCCTCTGTCACACATTAGTGGTTACAGAGTTGTGAGTCCGCCATCAATGGAGGCTTTTAAGAAGAGACTGAACAGCCACCTGTCTGAAATGGTATAGGATTTCCTGCTTGAGCAGAGGGGTTGGGTTGGGCTAGAACAGGAGTGCCAAAGTCAAGGCCTGGGGGCCGGAGCTGGCCTGGGGGATGCTTAGATCTGGCCCATGGGGTTGCCCTGGAAACAGTGAAGAACTGGCCTGCGGTGCCTCTGTCAGGAAAAACAGAGCTCTGTTTTCCCTGGCAGAGGGTTGCAGGAGGCCATCGCAGCCGAAAACAGAACTTGGGAGTCCATTTTCGTTGGCAAAGCACTCAGGCCACCACGAGTGATGTGAAGCTGGCCACACCCACCATGGCCACGCCCATCCCAGGTCCCCAAGGTCAAACACAACTCTGATGCGGCCCTCAATGAAATTGAGTTTGACACCCCTGGGCTAGAAGATCTCCAAGGTCCTTTCTAACCCTGTTATTCTATGTTCTAATTATGAGGCATTTGGTACTAATGAAATGATAGTTAAGGTGTGGAATTTGCTGCCTTCATAAATCCAGGCAAAGGACCCTGGGCACTTTCAGGCTAGATTGAACTATCAGCAGTATATGTTTATTTACATAAATCAAAATATATAGCCCATCCTTTTGCGGTGTGAGCAACACCTAAGACAGCTAATAACATTTAAGAAATTGGGGCTGTTATGATGAAAACGAAACCACAGAACTGTATAGTTGGATCATTGTACAAAAGTCAATATTTGTTCCTTCGCATTCTGCAGAGGGATCATTAAAAACCCAGCAGCATTGTTGATGAAAAATTAGACTTGATTTAGGAAGCTTTAAGCTTAGATAGTTTGATCTCTTTAAGATTCTTCCCCCGGTTTCCAAATTAAAATGTATTTCTTATTTGACTGTTTCCCTCTTCATATTAGATAGCATAATTTCTTATTTATATTCATGGCTGGCTGCAAAACAATTTTCAGAGCAACCTGGGATCTCTCTCATGAAGACCACAGATGGCAGGAGACTAAGGAAAAAAACCCACCTCCCAAGTCTCCTTCCAAACAATTCATCCAGATAAAATTAATGGCTGCAGAGGAGGAGAAACTGGAAAATTCATTTTCCATAGCTAATATCCTCCATAGGTCTTCCATACTAGACAGAAGACAGATGATTAGAGCAATCACCGTTTTATAGCATGAACTAATTTTAATTGTGGTTGATATAGGGTAATTATTTCGTAAGAGGAAATTTAGGGTTATTCTGCTTGATGAAAATGTTTCAGGATCTGCTTCATCAACATCTAGAATATGCTACCTATTAATAGAATTATTTGTTGTGAAAAGAGACTAGAGGGAAAAAAAGTGTGACAGGAAGAGGAAAGATACTGCAACAAGGAAATTAAAAGAGTATAACATTTAACAGATAATCCTTTCCAATAAAAAAAAAAATCTGCTTCACATGTGTTGGGATTTTACTTGTTTTCTCTTCCTTGGACTTGTACGATTTGATGGATGAATGAGAGGAAAAAATGGCCTCTATGGAAAACACTGAAGCCACTAAGGTGAAACAAAAGGTTTATCTATTATTGTGGGAAGCTTTGACGATCCAACGAACCCTGAATCTATTTATGAATGAAAGGTCACTGTGGGGCTTATGATTTTAAGCACTCAAGCTATTTTTGGAATCAAAGGTTACAAAAATGTCAAGTGAATGTATTAGCTTGGAACAGCTTTGCCCACCTGGTGATTCAATCATGCATTAGATCAGGGATCACCAACCTTGGCAACTTTAAGATTTGTGGACTTCAACTCCCAGAGTTCCTCAGCCAGCTTTGCTTTGCTTTTCCTCAGCCAGCTCAGGTCTGCTGGCTGAGGAATTAGAAATGATAGAATGTTATTATTAACGATAGAATTGGAAGGGACTTTGGAGGTCTTCTAGTCCAATCCCCTGCTTAGGTAGGAAACCCTACACCTCTTCAGACAAATGGTTATCCAACATCTTCTTAAAAACTTCCAGTGTTGGAGCACCCACAACTTCTGGAGGCAAGTTGTTCCACTGATTAATTGTTCTAACTGTCAGGAAATTTCTCCCTAGTTCTAGGTCACTTTTCTCCTTGGTTAGTTTCCACCCATTGCTTCTTGTCCTGCCCTCATGTGCTGTAGAGAACAACTTTGCTCCCTCTTCTTTGTGGCAACCCCTGAGATATTGGAACACTCCTATCGTGTCTTCCCTAGTTCTTCTTTTCATTAAACTAGGCATACCCAGTTCCTGCAACTGTTCTTCATACTGTATATTTTAGCCTCCAGTCCCTTAATCATCTTTGTTGCTCTTCTCTGCACTCTTTCTAGAGTCTCAACATATTCTTTTTACATCGTGGCGACCAAAACTGGATGCAGTAATTAAAAAGGAAAGCCATAACCAAATGAAAGTTCTGTCAGGAAGGATCTATTCAGAAAAAAATTAAAATAACTTTCAGATATATTTAGAAAGGTTTAACGTATATTGTTAGGAAACCATGGGTATGAGACAATATGGTCGATCCACTGAAAAGGAATCTTGGCTATATACAGCAATAGAGAAAACACATTGAGCGCAGGATCAGACAGATTTACAATGAATGGATCTATTTCTGAAATACAAATATAACACAGTAGGTGCTCTGCTTTTTCCCTAGGAGTTGTAGCTCCGGCCTCCCAACCCAAACATTGTCACTGCACTTAACTATGGGTGAGCCTGAAACAACTGTGTACTATCACTCTTCTACAAGGTAGAGGAAAATACTGTACTTTCAATCCAACTGACTCTTCTGCCTAAGGGAAAATTAGAATCTGGGACCTCCCCCCACCCTCCACCCGTTAGTCCAGCAGTTTAAGGATTACATTGTCTTATGTGTAATGTGTGTGTTCCAAGATATTTTTATCGTCTCCCTGTAACTATTAATGATGCGTGGGAGCAAAACCTATTATTCATTGCTATTTTCAAACTATGCAAGAGTTTTAGTTTGCTGATCAAGTCCGTGAAAAATCTGTTCTGTGATCTGATGAATATCTTTTTATGTTAAGAACCATTTAGATGTAAGAGGGTTTTCTGCAGATCAGGGCGTGAAAGAAAGAAACTGTGGGTCAGAATTATTAGTATCCTTCAAAGTGAAGCTTTGAACCTTGGTTTTCTTGACAGGTATTCCCACAATATTATTCAGATAGATAGATATAATTTAACTAATTTAAATTTTAGAGCAGCGGAATACAGCAATAAATGATATAATAAGAACTCTATTTCATTTAATAGAATAGAATTCTTTATTGGCCAAGTGTGATTGGACAGACAAGGAATTTGTCTTTGGTGCATGTGCTCTTGGTGTACGTAAAGAAAAGTAAAATACATTCATCAAGAATCATAAGATACAACAGTGATAATCATAGGTTACTAATAAGCAATCAAATCATACTAGGAAACAAATACAACAATATAAATTGTAAAGATACAAGCAACATGGTCATAGTCATAAGTGGGAAGAGATAGGTACTAGGAAGTATGAGAAGAATAGTAGTAACATAGTCTTAGTTTCGAGATCGTGTATTACTGTCAAATAGTAATATTAATATTTATACTATTACTATTTGACTCTGCAGAATTGATGTTAAATTGGTATGACCCCTAATCCTTAGCTCTCTGACGCATGCGCACACGCACACACACACGCACACACCACCACCATCACCACCACCACTACTAGAAGTATAGCATCATGACATCTCATGACCATTGACTGTCTTTTTTCCTACTGAAGTCAAGGTGCCTTGATTGAAGCAATAATGAGGACATGAACAGGGTCTGGCTTAAAGCTATTCTGGGGGTTTCCCCATTGGTGAACCTAAGGGAGCACATTTTAACTCATTGGAAACATGGAGAACTATGAGAGAGGTAACAAGGAATCCTCTCATAGGACAGCATGAAAACCCCTTTAATACTATAGTACCCGTGTTTCCCTGAAAATAAGACAGGGTCTTATTTTCTTTTAACCCCGAAAATAAGCGCTTGGCCTTATTATTTTTGAGGTGCAGGAGGCGGCAAGCGTGGTCACCTCATGGCTGCTGATGTCTTTTTGGGAGGGCTTATTTTCAGGGGACGGCTTATTTTAGCGCATGTGCTCAAAAGCCTGATTGGGCTTATTATCCGGGGAGGTCTTATTTTCAAGGGAACAGGGTATAATACTTTAGTATAGAAAGCAGCAGTTGTGAAGTTTTTATGTTACATATTACTTGCAATATTTCTACGAAATGTATTTGCTAGGTGGTAATGGACAAAGGTGATGTTCCCTGACATTTCCTGTGATATATTCTGTTCATTACTAATGCTGGTAGTGAAGGTTCTTATTTTGTCATGCAGTGATTTTGGCAGGACTTACTCGCTTGGATGTTTTCTGGGATTATTCATGAATATCCCTACAATTTCATGCCCACATAGTTGGTATTCAGAGTCTAAAGCAGAATCTTAATCTTACATTTGGTAGTAATTACAAAATAAATTGGATTCTCTCTCTCTCTTTTTTTTTTTACCCCCAGTTTGCAGTTGTCACAATAAGCAAGGCTGCCTTTGAAAAGGTTTCAAGCACATCTCCCCAACAATGAATAGGAGGAGAATTATTTCCATCTGAGTCAAATGAACAATGTGCCTGTACAATATGCTGTGCTATAATGGCATGCCTTCCCTCCAGTGGTGGGATCCTGCCGGTTTAACAACTGATACGTTGAAATCTGTTTGGGTTGTTTTTTCCCCCCCTTTTAGTGTGTGATAGGTTTCACCTTTCAATTATTTCCTATTTAGTGCTTCCAGAATACTCAGTTAAAAATATATACTGAAACTGCTACCTCTGAAAGAAAAGAAAAACCAAGAGGGGCATAGAGTTTCAGGTTATCACAAATCATGCAACAGACAGTAGTCACCCCTAATGGAATGCAAGAATGGCTGACAGCTTTCTATTATGATATGGGCCGTACATCTCAAATTAGGGGCAAACAAGTCATCATCATTATCATCATCATCTTTTAACGACTTCATAATCCCTTCCAGGGTGGAGTCTGGGCAACTGAATGGAGCTAGCAGAGTGGTTAATGGCCGGGTGCCCTTCCTGTCACCAATGCAAAGTTTTGTTCAGCATATATATTCTCATTATGCCCAGAGAGAGAAATATATGCCTCTACCTAGGATCGAACTGACAGCCTCCTGATTGTGAGGGGAGAGCTCCACTTCTAGGCCATCGCACCACTCCACTAAGGGCCAAACAAGTAATGCACGGGTGGATTGTGAATCATTTTGCTGTTGGTTCGTTCAGGGTTGCGCCTCGCGCACGCACAGCAATCAAAAAATAGCTTCTGCACATGCGCAGAAGCAAAATCCAAAATGGCGTCGCCCACAGAGATACCGAAGGAAACAACTCCATGACATCATCACCGAGTTACTACCGGTTCTAAAGAACCGGTTAGAACCGGTAGGAACCCACCTCTGAAGTAATGTGATCAAATTCCTTTCTAAAATCTGAAGGTTGTTAGTATAAGTTTAAATGAAAGAAGACGAAATGGCTGAGGCCATCGAATGAAATCCTTCCAATACCAAGAATAGTCTATCTTTAATTTTGGGCATGGTTATTCCAAGCCCATTCATTGTTCTTGATATAACTACATTCTTATTTTTAGTTTAAGCATATATATATATATATATATTATTCTTAACTTTAAGAAAGTACTGAATTATAGTCAAAGTACTCAGATACACACAGTGACAAATACATTTATTATAGCGGGAGGGGTTGTGACAACATCTCAGTTTGCCTATGTAATGCTTGCCTGCTTCTTCATGGTGCAAGAATGGCATATCTTCAAGGCTGCATTCTCTCAACTGGTTCTGCTCATTTGATAATAGCGATAGCACTTAGACTTATATACCACAGTGCATTACAGCTCTAAGCGGTTTACAGTAACTTAATGATGTCTACAACATTTCAGCCAAAAAATGTCTTCATCTCATACCCACTCTTGGAGGCGGGGAGTGCATCTTATGGAGCGAAAAAATGCAGTAATTCCGGGGTCTATAATGATCAGAACAACATATACAGTACATCTAGTAAGCAGATAAAGAAACTGGTTTTTTTTAGATCAGTTCCCTGAATTCTATTCATTTCGTGGTATTATTCACTAAGGAATTCTGTAAACTAAAGTGCTCTGGGTGAAGGCACAATCTGAGATGCGTTCTTGAAGCATAAGCTTTTAAGGGCATTTATAAAAGAAGCTGATCTAATTTTACAGTTTAAAGATAATTGACTGAGTAAGGGGGGAAAAAGTTCTAACTTGATCTTTACATATGATTGAAGAAATGGAACTGTTTTTAAAATCTAGTGAGAAGGTTAAACAAGTAGGAAAAATATTTGATTACCGAACTTGCAGTTATTTTCAGATCTAATGGAAAAATGAGAATGTTTTGAACTTTGAGCTTCAAGGAAAGAATAAGGACATTATATGGAGGATCTCCACAGTCAGCATTTTCAGGTGAAGCTGAATTTTTGGAAATCACACCTGCAGTTGAACTCAACATCTTTTGGTTTTTCTGCAATCACACTTCTTGTACATGAAGGTGGTTTCAATGGTGTATCCCCTGTGAAACATATTTCGATACCCGCAGATCGATTCTCTGCCAAGTTTCAATCATTGTTGATATTGAAGCAGTGGTACAATTTGTAGCAAATCCGTTCCTTCCAATTCCATCACAGAAGCTTCAGTGTCCCTTGCAAAATTGTCAGGCTGACAAAATAGAGCAGGAGATTGACACTGTGCTAAAAATATACGGAACTCAAGGAAAATGCTAATTCCGAAAACCTCTTTCTACTGAGGGAGGTTGCTTCAATGATACCACTTTTGGGATGAGCTTTTTAATTTTTTGTAAGTCACTTTTTCTTATCTATGAAGTCAAGTTCAGCAAGCTTATACATTTGCAGTTGACATAAATGCCATTCAATATCAGGTCAAATCTATGCCTATAATTGATGGTGTTTTGTTTATGTATGTAAATTCTTATTTACTAATAAATAGTTATTTGTTACTATGAATATAAGGTTCTATGAAATCATAACTGAAAAATTTCCCCAATCTTCCAGTGTATGCCATTTTATGAACATTATGGATGACTTTTGTTATTATAATTTTTTTGAAGTTTAAAAGTACAAAGATTAAAAACAACAATGCAAACTAAAAAAAAGTCTAAGTAGCGAAAGAAAGAAAGAGGAAGGAAGGAAGGTATACCGCATAAATGACTTCTATTTTATCAAGTGCTAATAATTTCAGTCACTTAATGACTTCTACAACATTTCAGCCAAAAAATGTCTTCATCTCATACCTTATATTTTATCTATTAACAAATAACAAAGCCTAATCATTCAATTTTAATCAGAAAGGGTCTTTTGAGGATAAACAGAATTATATACATTAAACAAGTAAATCATAAAAGAATATAACTTTCCTTTATTTTAAAAGTAACTCATTATCTTCTGTCAAAATACAACACATATCCATATCTATCAACACATTTTTAAAGCCTCATTCAAACTTAATCAAGAAAAATCCATTAAGAGTTACTAGAGCAACATTTGAAAATCTTGATCTTTAATTACTTTCAAATAATGTCCCACAAATTACTTTCTTACCATTTTCTCTTCATCGCCTCTCAGAAACTCCTTGGCAAGTTTAACACTTTCCTTCCGTTATAACACCATAACTTATCTTTTTTTCCCCTAACAACACATATAGATCATGCATCACAGACCTTAAAATAAGTCATACTGATTTTATGGTGCTGATTTCCAAACCAATTGGCCTTTCCCTCAAAATAAGCAATAAAATAAGAGCTAAAAGGCTTATCTCAATTTCCAGTTGCTAAGAAATTGAAATTTTCACAAGAAAGGAAATAAATATTTGCAGGCAGCCTAATGACCTCTTAGCTGAGAATATAATATAAAGTCTAATATAGTGATTTCCTTACTTAATGACTTACTAATTCAGTTATTTAACAGTGTGCTCCTAGATGGCAACTAAAGAGTGATGTCACTCAAAACGTTTGACATTGATTTGAAGAAAAAAAATGGCCAAAAATGAATGGATGTCTGAGGAAGCAGCTTACCAAAATAAGACAACCTGAAATACATGTGAAGTCTCTGGGACTAAAATATTTCTCATTAAAAAAAAATGTTATTCACTGCTGAATACAGTAATTATAAAATGCCAGTACTATGAATAGCTGTCAAAAAAAATTAACACTGTTTTGTTTGCAGACCATCTGTAATTCTTAAAGAATCAGTGAATAATCAAGAAACACATGAGTCAGGCAATTTAAAAGCTCCACACACACCTCACTACCACCAGCAAGAACTATGTAGACAGGATCAGCAGAGATTGGGTTAGATCCAGATTGAGAACACTTTCACGCTTTAATCCAAATTTGCTACTTGAAAATGTCACCCGCCACCACTTTACAATTAGATTTGTGCCATGGATCAATCAATCATTTTATCATTAGTAGTATTTTTTTTATGAAGGACCAGCATAAATATTTCTTCTACTCCTATGTATAACCTTCCCTTTTGGCTGCTGAGGATGTTAAGTCTGTCATTTGTTCCTTTTTCTTTTTTAATTTCTTTTTTTTATTTATATCCCACCTTCATTATTTTTTATAAATAACTCAAGGCAGTGTACATGCCTAATACTCATTCCTCCTTTTAATTTCATCACCACCACAACTCTGTGAAGTGGGTTGGGTTGAGAGAGACTAACTGGGCCAAAATCACCTTGCTGGCTTTCATGCGTAAGGTTGGACTAGATTTTACACTCTCCATGTTTCCAGCCTGGTGCCTTAACGACTAGAACATTCAGTTTGGAATCAACATGCGTAGAATTTTGTTCCCAATGAGACAATATTAATGAAGGCCTGTGGATGAAAATACTTTCTAGTTCATAAATTATCATAGATCAGGGGTGTCAAATTCATGGCTTGCTGTCCAGATGCGTCATGTGCTAATCCCGCCCCCGCCCGGGTTATCAAAGGGAAAAAAAGTCCCGATAGATAATGTGACGATGCCATGACAACACAAGTTTTGACACCCCATCATAGATTGTCCAAGCAAAATTCAAATATTAGGACTTTGGTTGGTGCTCTACTGTTTCTCCAGCCTCTTTATCTGATCAGCCCATTTGCTTTGAGGGGGAAAAAATTCACACCTAGTCAACTGTTCAGTTGCAGGCACCCTTTGGATTAATTGGAGGAGAAGAGAGGTTATGCCAAGGGTCACATTGCATTGCCATAGAAAGGATGAAGTGAATATTGGTTGATCCAACAGAGAAAGAGCCAATGCATAGCTTCAAAAGAAATGATGCAAAATATCTTTCCTAGAGCAATAACTGAACCACTGAACTTCTAGAATTAATCAGCTCAGTTTGCAGACACCAGCAAAAGTCTACAGGTTTTCCCTATGGAAAGAACTTGAGTTCTCTCCATGCAAACCCATTGAAATCTGTATATCTGAAATCCAACTGATTTCAATAGTTGTTTTAATTTGACTCAACTCATTATTTAATTTACTTGTTCTCAAACTAAGTGGAAAATATTGGGGCAGGGAGGAAGAGATAAAATGCTTGCAATTTCTCCCAGTCTTGAGCTTACATTTCCTAGCACAAAGATTTATGGCCTATTTCAGTAGGTTGTAGTAGTAAGAATAAAAACAAATGTAAACATTGAAAAACGTAGCACGGATTTTGCTGCAAGCAAACATTACGTTCAGGAATTTAATCAAAGCAATATATTAATCTAAGAGATTCATCTTTGAAGTGACACCAGTTTGTGATATTGAATTTGCTCACTAGCTTCCTTTTCAGATCTTCTAATTTAGAAAATGTAAGTAGGAAAACCTCCATATATTCCCAGTATGTAGGACCCAAAATGGGGAAATATTTATTTATCATTTATATAGTAGATTTGCATGATGAGATATCTTACATATGTAAAAGGCTTGTGTTATACAAGCCAACTGGTGGGAATAGGTGCTTAAATTCTCCATAGCACTGACATTTCCCTATAAATGTAAGGAATTTGTATGGTGAAATGCTATCCATTAGCCAGAAACTTGGTACAACAATGAAAAACCCTCCAAGAAAACTTGCTTCTGATACCAGAACTAAACAGCATAAGTGCCCTTGTATTAATCATTGCCTTCTCCTGTGTATTCCTCTGCTGATCTTCCTCTATAAATACAACAGTAGTTTTCAACTACTGTTGAAATGTTGCAAAATGTTGTGGAATTATAATTTTGCAGACAAGTAGAAGATGCTAAGAAGCTAAAAGGAAAAGTTTCTTCAAAACTGCGGTTGATCCCATTGCTGTAGAATTTATAAATACATATGTCACAGTAGCTCCATTTCTTATCGGTTGAATGTTTTTTTTTATACTTTATATGATTAAATTATACACTTCTACACAGAGGCATCTTGTTCCCTTGGAGCTCTTTTAAAATGATATCTGGTCATTGTCCCTCCTGGAATATCTTGACATCTTGACATTTATAATCTTGGCACCTCTGTGCATGACCTATCTATTTAGAGATAATGGACAAGGGCCTTTTATTTGTTTCTACAGAAGCATCTCATAAGGGAACTTCAAAAAGCTCGTCTGTCAAAATGTAATGTCCTCTGGAACTTTCACACAGCTACTTTGAAGGTAGTGCGTATGAACCTGTATGCAAACTGGCATTTTATTTTATTTTTCTGCTGGAACTGCCTGAAAAAGTAGCTTGGTGTGCATATCCACAGGCGGAAAATCAGGGACAGGATTTGAAAGAGTCATGGGGACCTTTAGAAGGCACACCTGTGTTAAGGCTTTTTGAGGACAGCTCTTTTGTTTGTGCTAATATGATTTGCGAGGCTCCCTCTCAAAATGTTTTCTACAGACCTAATATCTGGTTCTAGAACAAGGAGTAGAACGAAAATGGGAGAAAAGGCTATTAAACAGGAAAGGTTTGAGGAAAGATAGTGTGAGATAGATAGATAGATAGATAGATAGATAGATAGATAGATAGATAGATAGATAGATGGATGGATGGATGGATGGAT
>JANHFT010009873.1:0-24210 GCA_032467955.1 Pseudoxenodon macrops
GCTATTGGCGGCAGAAGGCGGTCTCGTAAGTAGCCCGGTCCATTTTGACAATGGAATATTACCTTGGTGGATACCTGGCAATAAATTGCATGCTTCTTTTACATTAATATTCTATTTCTGCATGTCATGTTAACGTATAATGAAATTTTTTTGAGAGAAATTTGTAGTACTTTCAGGATCATTTTTTTATTGAAATTGTATTGTTATGTATTGTTTCAGTCATGTTAGATATGGAAATTGTCCTTTGAAACGTTAAAAAAAACTAATCTAAGACATGTACATTACCTATCTTTGCATAAGATTAGGTAAAAAATTTCTTTAGGGCTACCAGAGCTTGCTACCAAAATCTGGACAACTGCTATGTGGTCATTTTTCTGCCATTTTATTATGTCTTTGACTCTATTTTGATTTTAATAGCATTTTCTAGATTTGTATTGAACAATAAAATGTTGTTTATTGTTGGATATATGTTGATGTTACAAGATACAGGATTTGTAAATTATACAATCATTGGCAGGGTCTGTTCTCTTGGAAGTAAATCCCATCACTATAGCATATTTGAAAACTTTTAGAGAGGGAACTAGATGGTGCTATTCTTTCATCTTTGTCTCTTGACTGAATTCTTCAATCCTATTCCTATTCATTTTTTTTCCTTTTAACTAAGAATTTAGACATATTTACTACTACTTAGTTTCTTGGTTTCATTCTGCAGTTAGTATTTTATTGCAATAGTTTATTTTAACTGTTTTAAAATCAAACAACAATGTTGTCATTGACTTGGAAGAGAAATTAGGGCCATAATATATGGTCTTTCATTCAGGTATATAGTAAGTGTGGAGGTAGTTTTAATGTCATGTAATGCACATTTGGTTATACTATTAACTGTTCAATGGAAATAATAAGAAACCAAATAAATCTTTGTAATTTAATATTTTAAACACTTTTGAGTTCAATATTTTAATATTTAAAAGAAAAACTAGAATCTATTAGTTTTTAAAATTTAGCTGAAAAAAGATAGTAAGTTCTAGTTTTCAACATATTTCAGTTCATGGTTTAATTTGGGCTTTCTCTTACAAGAACATATCTAGGGAATATTTATCATAAATGTTACCGGTGCTTCAACATGAGTCAAAGATAACTTGATGTAATGCCAAATTACATTTTGATGAATGACTTAAAAAGACTTCTAATTTGATGAGGAGTGGGAGCTGAAGTTAATTCTAGATTTTCCTCCTGACAATGGAAAGCTGTAACCTTTCCAGGTTCATTTTTAACTGTGGTTCTTCAATTTTAATTAGGCTGTACTCTGAGATTAAAAACTAATGAAGGTAACAAATAATATATTTATTTCAGAATTGAATTGTTCCACATGCATTTAATCTGCTCCTGTAATCTTTGCTTTATTTTCTTAAATTATTTTTTTGAAGGTTTATACATAGTTTATACAAGCAATTTGTTACATAATAATAAATCAAATTGTAGTTAATTGTGGTTTATCATGTAAAACAAAGCATGCTTACTGCATACTTCCCATTCCTACTAGCTTGATTTTTCCTATCCATAGAAATGGCTATGCAGGAAATATTATAGACAAATGGCTACAGTCTGTCTCAGAATCTGGAATTATGACATATTTGTCTGTTTTCAACTTGCTATTTTTAAGCAAAACTTTCACAGAAACATGAGCTGGAAAGCCAATAAAACTATTATTTCACTGTAACTGGGCTTTTCAGTTCATTCATTTTATATGTGATATGGATAGGATATTGTACGATATCCAAATATTTTAAGATTTCTATCACTGTTTGAAATAAAATGTTACATTTAATCAGATAAGCCTTTTAATTTATTTTTGATTTTTTAAAATGCTGGCTATTTTATAAATTGTAGTTTATACTCATTTCATTTTACAGTCATTTGTCTTAGTTTACAGCATTTAAATTATTCATTGTAAATTTTACTAGTAAATTTATAGATTCTTTTGCAGTTTAATAATTTTATTTTACAAATAAAACTTTACCCTATTTTATTGTAATGGTTACATTATTAATTATATGCTGGTCTAGGATTAAAAAAGGATTGACTAATACTGGTAAGAAATTCTATGAATTTTGATGTTTAGAATTATTTATGATTGGAATCTAAATATATGTGCTAGAAAGATAAAGCCTATTCTGAAATAAGTCAAGATTTATAGAACATTCTATAAATCTATAGCAGCAAAATGACCATGTAGCAGTTATCCAGATTTTGGAAGCAAAGTTGTCACATTGTTTAAAAAAATGCCATTCAAATATTTTACCTTCAGTTGCATAGAACCAATAGATATATGTCTGATTTTCATCGATTCTGCCAACATCTGCCTTCTTTTTCTTTACCCAAATCTATATCTCACATCTCTCATAATGCAGTCGGGAGATTATCTATCTCTGTCTCCAGTGCATATTCTGGAAATTGTTCCTCTTGGTTATGTGTGATAATTAATTATTGATTTCTCAAAATCTATCAAAAGACAATTTGCTACTTCTCTGACTACTTTATTATTAACAAAAATTAACTAAGGTACTTGATAGTTTTACTTTTTACTTTTTCCTTACTACATAGCAAATTTTTGTTATAATTTTTTTATTCTGTATAAATATCATTGTCTACATAGCTTGAATTGAATTGCCCTGGATGTGTACCAAAAATCTGAATGTATCATTAAGGGAATTAATTGAATCAATCTGAACCTCTCTTCCTACAAACCTGAAATATAGCTGATGTAAATATATTCTTTATATTGGCATTTGGCCAATATATGAAACTCTTGTATGCCTTCCATCTGAATCCATTGTTTCATTCTGTCTTCCAATATAAATTTAATCGTATGTACTAATGATCAGGTTGATAATATTAGTTTTGAAAATGAGATCTTCCATCTTCTCTGTCTCTGTGACCTTTAAAGGAAGTACATTGTGACCCTAATCCTTTTTCACATTAAAACAACCATTTTTATTGCAACCAGTTTTTTAACCATTTCCTCCCTGAAATTTCAACTCGTAAGGCTTGGAATTTAAAAAATAAATAAATTAATAGCTACAGTTTGACTCAGTATATTTAAATATTTTGTGCCATCTTTCCATTTATTTATTCCTATTTAAAATAGGAATATTATTTTTAAATAATTTGTTAATATTTTTAACATCATTGTTTTGTAAATATTTAAAACATTGATAGTTTTAATTTATTGGATGGCTTTAGTAAGTGGGTAAAAACTCTTAACCGAGTCTTCTGAAATTTACAAATAAACCTGATGACTCTATAGATTTCTCCAACTCCAATGTATTTTGAAGAATGTCCAGTATATGAAAGCATTGGTAGCATGTCATTAGTGGTATCCTGTCACGAGCAAACAAATTTCACATAAAAAATATCTTTTTATTTTTCAGTTTTTAAATTTCCTTTTATCACACAACACTACCATTAATATTCCCATATCATTAGTGATAAAAAGTAAAGCTTTTTTGTTCCTCTTGAAAGTATGTTCTTCCTTGAAAGTATAAATTCTTCTGGATCATAGGTATTAATTTTTATTTGACCAAATGTTAATTATAAAATTTATCTAACATGTTAAAGAAATAAATATCAAATTCAGATTTCCACAATATTTGCTTTAAATATATTCCTTCAACACTATATAAATCTATAGCTTTGAGAATGTCTAGTGAGCATAATGATAATGTATTAATTTTATAATGGTTAATGATATTCAACAATTTCTTAATGAGCTCTGATATATTCCTTTCAGGGATAAATTCTGCTTGATCAGGATGTATAAATTTTCTACAATTAATTTGGATGATTATCTAAAATCTTTGTGAATAATTTACAACTCTTATTAAGTAGGTCTTTAGGTCTTTAGGAGGATACTTCTTGTAAATCTTTACCTCTTGCATGATTAAAGTTACTTTGGATATTTGCCATGTTAATGGGAGAGACTGTCTATGGCACAGGAATTGCAGGGTCAACATTTTTTGAAAACTTGTTATAAAATTCCCTTGTTAAGACATTGGAACCCTGAGATTTACCAATTCCTTTTTCTTTCACTTTAATTTTACAAAGATCCTTGCGCTTTTATCAAATTAATAGTATTTTTGTTTTAAATATAAGATTTGTGTGAGATTTTAAATTACATTTTCTAAAGAGTATAACAGTATAGTTGCTTTTCTATTATGGTCATATGTCTTATACCTTCACCTTTTGTAACAGCTTTCATAGCATCGCAACTTGTTGAATATGTTTGTTTTGTAGCATTTTCTGTTAAATCATTTGTGTGTGCACTAAATGTTGCTTCACTTTTGGATTGTGAAGCAAGCTATAATTGATGAAATAATGCAAACATTTTCTTTGAGATTAAACCTCAAGAATATTAGTGCATAATCTGCAATGATTATTGATGCAATTTACACCCATTAGAATTGATTTAGAAAAAGAAAAGAAATCCAAGTATAATATATTCTTGAAAAAGTTTAATGCCTACCAGAACAATGTGTATATTTTTTTGATGATCATATGGTCCCCGGTGTATCAGTAAGCCCATACATTTAAATTAGAGCCTGCGTCTTCTAACCTACTAAAGGTTGTGTCTTATTCTCATTATAATCTGTTAAACATTACATCAATATTTAATCACAGGATTGGATTTTGCATTCAATTTTTTTCAATTATTCTTTTTTATAAAGCAATTTGTTCCAAATATCTGTAAATTTAATTATTTTAGTAAGAAAGAGAAAGTATAGACTTAGTTACTAGCCTTAATAATTGTTGTACTAATTTGTACATTGACACTTAATTTAGGATTTATAGGACAGATACAAAGAATGAAAATAGCTAGAGAGGAACCAGGATACAACAGTTTGCCCAAAGGCAAGGATGATCTTTGAAATTTGACTCACAAGGAAATCAGGTTTGTGGAGCAAATCCAATAGCCCCATTTCCATACTCCCTCACCCTTTGGGATGGACACCGTACCAGTGGGATGATTAACAATAAAACCCTTAATGTTTGTACCTACATTCTCTGAGCATAATTTTTGATAAATCTTTCATGACCAGCTCCCTACCCAACCTATAGTTACTAGCCACAGTCATCCCTATCTTCCAAAACGGAGACCCCAACCTAGTTGAAAATTGCAGACCAATCTCTTTATGTTGTGTCACCTACAAAGTCATGGAATCAATCATTAACCAACCAGTTACCCTCCACTTAGAGACAACAACCTACTGTCAAACAATTAATTTGGTTTCAAAAAAATATATTATCCTGCAATCTGCAACTTCTATACTGTAAAAATATATGAACTTCACAACTCAACCAGGACAAAGCAATAGACACAATTTTCACAGACTTCTGTAAAGCCTTTGACTCAGTGGTACACAACAAACCACTTCTAAAACTAAAATCTTATGGCATTTCTGGACCCCTGCACAAATGGATAACTGTGTTCTTGTCAAATTGGCAACAAGTGGTCAAAATAGGAAGTGCTTTATCAAATCCTGTACCTGTTAATAGCGGTGTCCTCCAAGGCAGCATTTTAGGACCAACTCTCTTTATTATTTACATAAATGATCTTTGTGATAATATAGTAAGCAACTGTGTCCTCTTCACAGATGATGTAAAACTATTCAATACCACCGACAATACTACTCTCCTACTACAATGTCCTACCTGTCAATGACTACTTCAACTTCAAACACAACAATACACGAGCTCACAATAGATACAAACTTAATGTAAACCGTTCCAAACTTGATTGCAAAAAGTTCAACTTCAGCAACAGAGTAGTCAATGCCTGGAATACATTACCTGACTCTGTAGTTTCTTCCAAAAAAACCCCAAAACTTTAATCTTAGACTGTCTACCATTGACCTAACCCCATTCCTAAGAGGTGTATAAGGGGCGTGCATAAGCGCACCAGCGTGCCTACCATCCCTGTCCTAATGTCCTCATGTAGTTGTAAAATATCATGTAATCATAGCCATGCTTGTACATATTATATATTCACAATCATGTTTATTCTTTGTAATCTTATACATGCTTGACAAAATAAATAAATAAATAAAATAAAAATTACAAGTGAACAAACAGACAGATAATGGGAAATGCACAATGGGATTAGCTCACTAACACCAGCTCTTCGCCTATTGCACTAGTGGCTGCATCTGAGGCAAAATCTTCAGCATATAACTGATTAAGATCTTGATGATTTCAGGCAGCAGCACAAGCTGCTTGGAGGATAGTAATTAACTAATTAAGACACAAAACAAAGCTAGTTACCTAGCAGTTAGTGTTTATAAGGGAGAAAAAACACTCAGAGATAGAATTCTGGCCTGCATACTCGTTCTATTGAACTACAGTGCAGTCAAAAAGTATTGAGACCCTCTTTACTTTTTTCAATTTTGTTATGCTGCAGCCTGTTCTACAGTGGTTGAAATTCATTTTTTCCTCATTAATCTACACTCAGTGCCCCATAATGACAAAGTGAAAACTGAATTTACAGAAATGTCTATAAATTTATTAAAAAGAAAAAACTGAAATATCAAATTGATATAAGTATTCAGACCCTTTGCAAGAACACTTCAAATTTAGTTCTGGTGCCTCCCATTTCTATTGATCATTGCTGGCATGCTTCTACATTTTAATTGGAGTTGACCTGTGGTAAATTAAATTGGACATGATTTGGAAAGATACACACCTTTTATACAAGGGCTCACAGCTGACAATGAGACGGGAACATAAGGTCAAAGAATCTGCCTGCAGAACTCAGAAACAGGATTATTGCAAGGCACAGATTTGGGGAAGTCTACAGTAAAATTTCTGCTCCACTGAAGGTTCCTAAGAGCACAGTGGCCTCCATAATTTTCAAATGGAAGAAGTTTGGCACAACCAGAACTCTTCCAAGAGCTAGTCACCTGGTAAAACGAAGCAATCTGGGGAGAAGAACCTTAGCAAGAGAGGTGACAAAAACCCCGATAGTCATTCTGACTGAACTCTAGAGATCCTGTGTGGAGATGGGACAGAGTTCCAGAAGGACAACCATCACTGCAGCCCTCCACTGATATGGGCTTTATGGGCATAATGGCTAGACAGAAGCCTCTTCTCAGTATAAAATACATTAAATCCCACTTGGAATTTGCCAAAAAAAAAAGCACCTAAAGGACTCAGTCTGTGAGCAACAAGATTCTCTGGTATGATGAAACCAAGATTGAACTGTTTACCTCAATTCTAAATGTCTGGTAGAAACCAGGCACCGCTCCTCATCTGCCCAATATCATCCCAACAGTCAAGCATGGTGGTGGCAGCATCATGCTATGGGGATATTCAGAAAGCTGAATGGAGCAAAGTACAGGGATATCCTTAATGAAAACCTGTTCCATAAAGCTCAGGACCTCAGCCTGGGCCGAAGGCTCACTTTTCAACATGACAACGTTCCTAAGCACACAGCCAAGACACCATAGAAGATGCTTAGGGACAACTTTGTGAATGTCCTAGAGTGGCCTAGCTAGAACCCTGACTTGAACCCTATTGAACATCTCTGGAGGAACCTAAAAATGGTTGTCCACTGACAGTCACCATCCAACCTGATTTGAGTTTGAGAAGAATTGCAAGGAAGAATGGCAACAAATTCCTCAATTCAGGTGTGCAAAGTTTGTTGCATCATACCTCAAAAGACTCGAGTTTGTAATTATTGCAAAAGGTGCTACAATGTATTGAGTGAAGGGCCTGAATACTTATGTCAATGATATTTCATGTCAGTGATATTTCAGTTTTTTCTTTTTAATAAATTTACAGACATTTCTAAAATTCTGTTTTTACTTTGTCATTATGGGGTACTGGGTGTAGATTAATGAAAAAAATCAAATGTCAACAACTGTACAATCAGTCTGCAGCATAACAAAATGACAAAAGTGAAGGGGTCAGAAATTTTTTCTGAAGGCACTGTATGTAAGAGACCTCATTTCCATTAAATTCCTCTTTTGTGAGCTATTTGGGGACAAGGGTTCTGTTTTCAACATCGAACTATTTAAGTAACTATGGGAATGAGAGAAACCTGAAGACACAATATTACATTCAAAGGAGCTAATAGCATGATAGCATTCCTTCCAGTACCGTTACATTCAAAAGAGCTAAAAGCACAATAGCATTCCTTCCAGTACCCTACATTCTGCTTTCTAGAATATAAATACTAAATAAACTTTTTAAAATCACACTATGAATATTCACACTGTTATTTTTGAATAAATTGGAGGTACACTGTTCTATTAAATAGTTTTATATGGCAGAGATTGGAAACAACGTAGCATACATATTGGTAAAATACTGTTCTAAAAACTGAATAACCAGTGTAACCTTTGAATGGATAAAACCAATTTAACTTTACGTAAATTAAGTATTTTGTGGAAAAGATTCCCACTCCCTAAAATGGAATAAATGGAAGGGGAAAAGCAATTAATTCACAAAAGTCACATATTTCAACAAAGTAATTTAATGCCATCTTCTTGACAGTCAACAAATTAAAACTTGAAATATTTAAATTTTAAATTAACTTGTTCTTCTTAAAGTCTGATAAATTTGACTACTTAATTATTACTTTTTCAAAGTAATCCATAACATGGATCTAAGGCTCCATTGTAATTTTTTTCTTGAAGATTTTTATTTATAAAATATATAACTGAGTTCTATGTGAATTATCTTATTTTTTATTATTGTATTATGATTTGCTTTGGTAATACTAGGAAGTAATCAAGTTATAGTTTCATTTTTAATAGTAATTTAAAATACTTGACTACCAACCTTGGCAATATATTAATTGGTTGTTAATTCATCATACTTAATAGTTATCAGATGTATTTTCACATATAGTATTTGCCAAGCTGTCCATAGTATTTAATTTCTATTTCCAAACTGGAACAAGTTCTTTCGTATACATTCAAACAGATGCTAATAGATGATATTGTAGCCAAGCAACTTATTGACTACTGTTCTATCCAATTTTCTCATTCAGTTAGTAAGTGAATAATCGCTATTAAGCTCTAATAATTCAAGAAGCAGAAATTTATAATTGATTTTTAAATATTACTTCAGTAACTGTATTATTATTTTATAAATACAGATAGCCACTTGGATATGTCCTTTTAAGCCTAAGGGCTTGAAATGACGAACTTTTGTCTTATTAAGCATTAAAAATGTAAATGTGAATATTATTTGCTATATAAAATAAGTAGTCTCATAAGGAGAGTTTTTGAAATGTTGAAGAGATAATTGCCCTGTTTCTATGATTAGCAGATGTTGTACAGCACAGCTGGTTTTCTAAACACTGCTGATCTGCATTTCTTAAACGGTAGCTTCGGTTAACTCTTTAGTTGGAATAAAGCCTGCTTTGTTGATTGCACAGTGATAGTTACTTTTTAAAAAACCTGGCTTGAAGAAAGTATGAATGGGACAGTATTTGATATACTTCTTCCAATTTATACTCTAATTCATTCATGAACATATTTAAATTGTTGGATATTAAAGCTGAATAGAGATGATTGCTACTACAAAACATATTTTCTCATTTAAACACGTTTTGTCTACATATTGTGGATTGAATGATGTACCAAATTGGTTTATTTATTTATTTTTAATAACAGAATAGGATGACTGAGAATGTTGAAAATATTTATTTATTTATTATTTCTAACTTTATACTGTAGCTGTTCAAGATTTGATCATTCATGGTCCATTGTATATACAATATATTGTGATATATACAGGAGGAGAGTTGGGCTCTGTTGTATATTGGAGGACAGCATTCCACGATGCTAATCACAATAAGATTCAGTAAGATGACAAGTCATAACAGGAAACAGCTGGAACATGTCATAACATAACATGTCCTAACATAACATGTCCTAACATAACATAACATGTCATAACATAACATAACTGCGTGAATAAGCGCACTGATGTGCCTATCACCCATGTCCTAATGTCCCCATATATTCGTAACCTTCTCATGTATTCATAACCATGTTTATACATTTTATGTATGTATGTAAGCATGAATGATCATGAGCAGTCCTTCTGGTCCAGGGCTGGACACAACTGGAATACTTATGTTGTCATCTAGACTTTTCTTGTGACTGAAACATATAGAATTTATCATATAAACATTGCTTATCACAACTTTCTATTTTAGGTAGCTAACAAAGTTAACAAATTAATATGTAGTCATTTGTTAAGTATCTTTATATAATAATAGCCCATTTGCTGCATGCTGCATGGCTTATGTAATAATGCATGTAGGAATTCTGCATGAGTTGTATGGCAGCAAAGTAAATGTAATTTTTTTCTTATTTCCATGGTGAGATAACTTGTGGTTAAAAAAAAAACCTGAAAGAAGATTAATGTTTTATTTTACTGTCACTCCCTGAATTGTATCATATAGAAGAAAATATTAAAGTTCATTCAGGCAAGGTGGTAGCCACAAAAAAAGCCAGAGGTTAAAAACTGTAAGCTATGCCATTCCATGGGGAAGGTGGTGGATCTCTTTCACTTATGTAGAGAGATATCAGATAAATTGGCCATACTGAATACAACAAATAACATAATAAATGCATTTTCTAACTTGTAAGGATATTAGAATTGAAGTGGTGGAATGTGCTTGTTTATTTGTGTTCACCTTCTCCTGTAATTGCTTGCTTATAATATCACTAAATGCCTAATAAGGACATCAGCCAGGCCTTACCATGCTTAGCAATGCTAATACTGTATACAGTTAGCTTAGTTGACCAGCAAAAACCTCAATGCATTTTGATTTTGTGATTTCAAATGGGAAAGGATAGTATTCTGATTATGTAAGGAATTAGATGTAAATTAGCAAGAAAAGCCTTACAGATGTATCCAAGCCATTCGTTAGTCAATTACTTATCAGTTTTCTTCAAGTGACAAATGTTCATAGACTGGAGTTGCCAGTGTAATTTTCCCAGTTTGATTACAAATATATTTAAATGGTTATAGTTATTTAATGTTGAAATACACATTTTTAATAAACTGTCAAATGAGCAAGGACTAATGGGAAAAACTAGCAGGTCAAGAGGCCATTATTTCCATGCTGTAGAAAATAGTTAAACATTCAATCATAATCAAAAAGCATAAACTACTGTATGTAATTTTCATTTTGCTTAAAAAAAAGCATTGTGTGATCAGGGAGTTTAACATACGGAGAAATAACTTTTTTTAAAAAGTTGTTGAATTATGTTACCTAGTTTATGTTGTACTTAAAAATTAGGGAGATTAAGAGAGAGTATACACCTTCAAAAAGACGCTATAGGGCACTGCATACCAAAACAGCTAGTTACAAGGACAGTTTTCCCCGAATGCCATAACTCTGCTTAACAACAAATTCCCACAACACTGTCAAATAATTTTTTAAGACTGTTAGCTTATTATAATAGTATTATTCTCTTCTTTACTAGTATCTATCTCTTCCCACTTATTACTATAACCATGTTGCTTGTATCTTTCAATTATATTGTTTTTTATTTCCTAGTACGATTTGATAGCTTATTAGTAACTTTGAATATCACTAAGTGTTGTATCTTTTTATTCTTGATAAATGTATTTTATTCTCCTCATGTACACTGAGAGCATATATACCTAAGACAAATTCCTTGTGTGTCCAATCACACTTGGCCAATAAATAATTCTATTCTAATTTATGGTGCACATTCAGGTTTTATCCTCCCTTAAACATGAGCACATGGCATAGCATTGCAAACAACCTTAAACATTAACGTCAGTTATGACCTCTAAAATTACAACTAACATCACATGTGAGTAATGCTGTGCTGTAGCTATGTCAAATATCTCTACTTTTCATTAAACAACAACAGCAAATTATGGGAACATTTAGGAACAAATGCAGCCCTCTGCTGGATGCATGTATTCAGATTAAATCATCACAGACAGTTGGCTATCTATTCTCTACTTGAACATAATACTAAAAGCACCATGTGATGGATAATTAGTTCCATTGTTGAATGGTAAGACATATTATTAAATTAAATTTGCCTCCCAGTAACTAAAATTCAGTTCTGACATTCTGAAATAAGAAAATGGATCGTGATGTTCTATCTGATATCTTTTATTTGTTTGAATAATGCTATCATATCCCCATTAATTGACTTCGATAAGGATTAATCATATCCACCTCCTTTGATATCTCCTTCAAAATATTTAGTTTATGATGCCTTAATAATTTTTGTGACTCTCTTTGAATCTGTTTCAAAATATTTGAATCCCTACTTAAAGGGTGGTCTCCAAATTGGAAAGAACTCAAGGTGGCATCTGAACAAAAGAGAGTAATTTTTTCCCTCTAGATTGGAAATTTTATGTCTGTTGATATGCATCAAAAATTAACCTCACATTTCTTTGCAGCTGTTTATATTCAATTTGCAATCTATTACTCTTCCAAGTTATTTCTAGAAAATAATATTACCAAGCCAGATACTTTATGCCTTTGAATTTTATTTTTGTATTCTAAAGAAAGAAGTTGCCCCTGAGTCTCTTAAATTATGTTACTGACAGCCAATATAACAATTTAACCAGACGAACCAGAAATTTATTATTGTCTTCTTCACAATTGTTTGCAGATTTATTCAGATAATTAATGAAACATTAAAGATTGGGGCACACAAAACATTCTTTTTTCATATTTTTATTAATTTCCAAAGTTAAAAAGTGAATTTTTTAAAATCAAAAATCAATCAATGATATTTGATGCTGGATGGATCAGGAACAATGGTTGCAGTGGGTTTATGAGATACTAGAGGCTGTTTCTGGGCTTTCTGCAAGTTAAATACAATAATAGATTGTTAACAGACAGTTTAAAGACAGCTTTAAATTAGAGATTACTAATTAGCAAATATTAGTTATTTCCTTAGCATTATTTATATTAACACTGAAATGATAAGAGTTATAAAAGTACACACTGTATACAGTATGTGAATATTAAGTTATTTTTGTTCCAGAGTGAAAGATGGAAAATATTTTTGAATTTGTGTTTATAGGGACAAATTCTAGATTTATAAATTGAATTAAAACCATAGACAGATATTTTACTCTGGGTTTTTAATATCTTCAGTATAACATTCATCTTAATTAATATTAAGGTTCTAATCCAGGAATTGAACATTCTGGAAAATTCCAGAAGATTATATTTCTTTTTGTACCATATGAACTTTATCCTGGATGTTACAAGGGAAATTCAGTTCTAAGGACGTTTATCTTTAGAACTGAAAGTCATTTGAGGCACTTGATATATAGTGCTACAAATGAAACTGATATGTTTCTGGCCCAGACTAGTCTCAGAACACCTTGAACTTTGTCCATTTTGGAGGATTTATTTTTGGAAACCATCCCCCACCCCCCCACAGTGATATGACCTAAAATAAGTTTTGTCAAAACATCAATTTATTTATTGCATGTATAATTCCACCTTTCTGCTTAAATAAAGACTCAGGGCAGATTATACTAGTCACTTTATATCAAATCACTTTATATAAATTATTACCAGCCTAACACCATTTTGTACCATTTAAAATGCAAAGACACGTTTCAGAGTAGTGTGAAATTTGAAATAGAATGCATTGCAGTAATCAAGACCAATAGCTGCCAAGGTATATATTTATAACCATTGCCAAGTCCAAATGACACAGAAATAGTTTCAGTTGTTCACATGGTTGCTACCTGCAACTCCATGAAAGTTGTAGTCAAGAAACCCTACAAATATGCTTTTACTGAGGAAATGCAATATCATTCAAAGCATGCTTCATGTATTTTAATAGCACAGATTCCTGTTTTATCGTGGTATGGCCATTCTAGAGATGCCTTTTAGTTGTTCTTTTTTGTTACAAGATATAGTATGCAGACCAGAGACAGGCCTTCTTGGTGGAACCTGCTGTTTTCTTTGCTTCCTATCTAGGCTAAGAGGTGATGATTGGCCTTAGGTCACACAGCTGCTTTTACACCTCAAACGAAACTAGAACTCATGGTCCTCCAGTTTCTAAAGCCTTCACAACTACCCCAAATTGTCTTTCTAGTGTTTCCTTACCATAACTATACCTCACAAAATTATTCATGTTGTATTCCTCTTCTTCCATTATTTGTTATTGTGTGTAGATATCCCATCCTACCATTACTTCTGGCAAAGTAAGATTTATTCCTATCAAGTCTGTGTAACCCAGCTCAATTAATAACTAGATATTAAATCTTTAATAACTGGAACAGGCCAAGTGTTTATGGTTTTAATTATATTCTGTGCATTTAATTTTGCTTTCAAAATGTTTTGGATTTCTTTCATATAATTAAAGCAAGTGCTCTTTTTTAACTAGCTTGTTTAACAAATTGGATGCTTCCATTATTCCTAAGTCTTTGCATCATCTTCTGATATCAATTATCAATCAATTTCCTTCAATTAGCTGTAACCCAATATTTTTTCTCGTTTAATGGTAGTACCTGTGAGAGGAATCTGGGAGTCCTAGTAGACCCATGAGGGCATGCATGCCAGTGGTGGCAGGCAGTGCCCTCTCTGTACACGCACACCAGCCAGCTGGTTTTCAGGTTTCTGGTGCTCCAGTGTGCATGTGCATGTTCCAGTTTGGGCACTCGGTGCCAAAAAGGTTCGCCATCACTGTAATAGACCATCACTTAAATATGAGCCAGCAATGTGCTGCAGTTACCAAAAAAGCAAACCTAGTCCTAGCCTGGATTAACAGACAAATAGAATCAAGATCACGTGAAGTGTTAGTGTCAGTTTAAAATGTCTTGGTAAAACCACACTTGGAATATTGTATTTGAAGTCCCTTCTAACACATTATGTTAATTGCTAAAGATACACATTTGTCTGGACTGAATTGCATTCCTGTATTATCACAGAATATATAGACAATGTTCAGTAGATAATTGACTTCTATTTTTTATTTAATGAACATTTTTTCATTATCCATGTGTAGCAAATTGATTATTTTTGGAACCTGTTTTGAGAATTGATAGCACCTTTGGGTTTTGTTTAAATTATTTATAAGTGATAATTCTGCTAAAACAAATAGTAAAAATGACAGTGAGTTACTTTAGAATATATCTCTACTGATTTTACTTTGCTAATCTCTGCAACCTTCATTTTTAGAGTTGTTTTCTATGGATTAGCTACACTTTCAGTGTTTTACTAATCCCACATTTTAAAGCCATTTTCTGATCCAGTCATGTAGAAGGAAATCAAATGCTTTTTTATAGTCAGTTCAAGCTGAAATAGGTTTGTTTTCTTTCTGAGTTTTTAAGGATGGCCCTGTCAATTAATAAATGGTTTATAGTTGGTTTGATTTATTACATATCAGAATTGTTTTCTGTTGCCCAGACTCCTTATATAAGTCTATCAGATGATTTACAACAAATACAGAAAAGCTGAATTTGGTTTAGATCACTAGTTATAACCTTTCTATGGCTGCAGGTTCTTTAAACACAAATCCATTCCAATTTCACATGTTGTTAGGCCTAACAAAACTGTGGCCTTTTATAGTTCAGGAGACAAATTGGAATAAAATATGTGTGTATTTTTATAACTATGATGAAACATCTAAAAAATACAATTTGCTCTTGCAGGTATATTCAGTGAACATATAAATGCACATACACACATTTGTGTATGTGTAGTGGAGAAAACGGTCATTGGAAAAATCTATAGTTGCTTTTATTTCTTTACTATTTGTTATGGTTATTTTGTATACATAAAATATACAGTACTATTAATCAGAGTTATAAAGTTATAACTTTATACAGTTATAAAGATGTAATATATTTTTTACAAATAATCCAAGCCTTTACATTTTGCTTTTGCAGTAATGGACATAAGATTTCTAAAACACTTATCTGTTTCCTTTCAAATTATTTTGCTTGTCTGAACATGCTTAGTTATGATAGGGTGTAAAAGAAAAGAATAGTTTGATTTACAGTCTTTACACAAAGGAATAGTGAACCATCAGAGAAGATTTTTAAAAAATCAGTTGTGTTGACATTGACAGATAAAAGAAGTTGCCAGTGGGGGGTAACTATTTTGCTACTTTAATAAATGGGTATACATGAATAATTAGTTGGTGACAGATTTAATGACAAGCCAGTCAGGGATACAGGAAATCTGCATCCTGCGAAGTAAAATCTGTCAGTACATGAACTGACAGGAGAAAAAAAATAGATGATTTGATTGTGAGACAGACAGTTTGTCGTAATATGGATAATATTAAATAAAGGTAATCATAATACTTAAAAACAAGGTACAATTCAGTTATTTTGAAACCATTAATATTTTCAGCAGCAGATTTCACAAACTGTGTCTTAAAAAAAAGAGAGAGAAAAAAATCCAGGGAACTACAGACCTATCAGCCTGACCTCAATACCTGAGAAGATTCTGTAAAAGATAATCAAACAATAAATCAGCAGACACCTAGAGGCAAAGAAAGTCTTAAGTAAAAGCCAACACGGGTTTGTCAAAAACAGATCATGCCAGACAAATCTTATTGCATTTTTTGAAAAAGTGACAAAATTAGTCGAGTAAAGGAATGGTGAGGATATAATTTACTTGGACCTCACTAAAGCATTTGATAAAGTAGACCAGAACTACTATTTGATAAGATAGAAAAAATTGGATTAGACAGCATCACCACCAGATGGATTCATAACAAGCTGACCAGCCGCTCACAACGTGTAGTTCTCAATGGAACTGGATCTACATGGAGGGAAGTATGCAGTGGGATTTTAGGCCCAGTACTCCTCAACATCTTCATCAATTATTTGGATGAGGCAGATGACACTAAGATGACAGGAATAGGCAAGAATCCAGAAGATAGGCTTAAGATACAAAAGGATCTTGACAGACTTGAATATTGGGCATTATCTAACAAATGAGAGGGGTATAATCAAGATCATGTGAAGTGTTAATAACACTTTATAATGCTATGGTAAGACCACACTTGGAATACTGCATCCAGTTTTGGTTACCATGATGTAAAAAAGATGAAAGAGTGCAGAGAAGAGCAACAAAGATGATTAGGAGATTGGAGGCTAAAACATAATAAAGAACAGTTGCTGGATTGACTATGTCTAGTTTAATGAAAAAGAACTAGGAGTGACATGATAGCAGTATTCCAATATTTAAGGGATTGCCACAAAGAAGACGGAATCAAGCTATTCTCCAGAGCACCTGTGGGCAGGACAAGAAGCAATGGATGGAAACTAATGAAGGAGAGAAACAAGCTAGAACTAAGAAGAAGTTTCCTGTCAGAACAATTAATCAATGGAATAACTTGCCTCCAGAACTTATGCATTCTCCAACACTGGAAGTTTTTAAGAAGAAATTGGATAACCATTTGTCTGAATTGATATAGGTTTTCTTGCTTGATCAGAGGATTGGACTACAAGATCTCCAAGGTCCTTTTCAACTCTGTTATTCTATTATATGTAAGAAAAATGTGTTGTTGTTGTTGTTAGTCGCGAAGTCGTGTCTGACCCATCGTGACCCCATGGACAACATTCCTCCAGGCCTTTCTGTCGTCTGCCATCCCCTGGAGTCCATTCAAGGTCACTCTGACTGCTTCAGTGACTCCATCCAGCCACTTCATTCTCTGTCTTTCCCTTCTTCTTTTGCCCTCAATCGTTCCCAGCATTAGGTTCTTCTCCAGTGAGTCCTTCCTTCTCATTAGGTGGCCAAAGTACTTGAGTTTCATTTTCAGGATCTAGCCTTCTAAAGACCAGTCAGGATGTCCTCTAGGACTGATCGGTTTGATCACCTTGCAGTCCAAGGGACTCACAGGAGTCTTCTCCCGCACCATAGTTCAAAGGCCTCAATTCTTTGATGCTTAGCCTTCCTTATGGTCCAACTTTCACAGCCATTCATTGTAACTAGGAAAACCATAGCCTTGACTATGCGTACTTTTGTTGGCAGGTTCTCTGTTTTTTAGTATGCTGTTTAGATTTTCCATAGCTTTCCTCTCCAGGAGCAAGCATCTTTTAATTTCTTGGCTGTAGTCCCCATCTGCGGTGATCTTGGAGCCGAGGAAAATAAAATCTGTCACTACATTTCTTCTCTATCTACTTGCCATTGAGAGGGCTGGATGCCATGATCTTAGTTTTCTTAATGTTGCATTTCAATTCAACTTTTTCATTCCTTTACCCGCATCAAGAGGCATTTTCTGCCATTAGAGTAGTATTATCTGCATATCTGAGGTTGTTGATATTTTTCCTGGCAATCTTAATTCCAACTTGTGATTCATCTAGTCCCGCCTTTCTCATGATGTGCTCTGCATATAAGTTAAATTGGCATGATGATAGTATACAGCCTTGCTGAACTCCTTTCTCAAGTTTGAACCAATCAAAATTGAGAAAGGAGTTTGTTTGTCCAGTTCCGTGTGCAGTTACATGTCCATTTCTAGTGCTTTTCCCTACTTTCTTCAATTTAAGCCTAAATTCTGCAATGAGAAGTTAATGATCTGAACCACAGTCAGTCTTGTTTTATTGACTGTATATAGCTTCTCTATTTTCGGCTGCAGAGCACATAGTGAATCTGATTTCTGTGTTTTGACCGTCTGGTGATGTTCATATGTAGAGGCATCTCTTGAATTGTTGAAAAAGAGTTTTTGCTATGACCTTGTCATATTCTCTTGACAAAATTCTACCAACCTGTGCTCTGCTTCATTTTCTACTGCCAAGGCCAAACATGCCTGTTATTCCGCTTATCTTTTGGCTTCCTACTTTAGCATTCCAATCCCCCATAATGATAAGGACCTCATTTTTGGTGTTAATTCTAGAAGGTGTTGTACGGCTTCATAGAACCGGTCAACTTCATCCTCTTCAGCACCAGTGGTTGGGGCATATACGTAGACTACTGTGATGTTGAATGTTTTGTCTTGGATTCGAACTGACATCATTCGGTCATTTCGGGGATTGTATCCCAGGACTACTTTTCCTACTCTTTTATTGACTATGAAGGCTACTCCATTTCTTCTGAGGGATTCTTACCTGCAGTAGTATACCTGATGATAAGAAAAATAGTAACTTCTATATCTCTAGCATTAACAATACACTGTTTGTGCTAGTACTAGTTTGTGTCATTCTATGAAAATAATGTTGTTAATCTCTGTTTGTGTCAAATACAATTTTTTTGCTTTCTTATGTAATCTCTAATTTACAAATATTCTCCTTAAAGGTATTATAACACTGAAATAAAATTGTGAATATACAGCATATGTTGAGTTTCTTAATTTTCAGTATTTTCAAATATATAGTTTAACTATAGTTCATTAGTAATGAGTAGTAAGTATTGAAAAGAAAATAGTTTATCAATTTTGGGGAAGAAAGGAGTGTGAATCTTTTAAAAATACCTGGTAGATCTATATTTTCTTTCAAGATTTTTTATATACATATTTGTCCTTTATAGGACATGATTGAAGTTGGTTTAGGGACTTGAGTTTATTAGAACAATGAATCAGGATTCATGTATGACATAACATTAACATTTTCTGCGCTGATAGGTTTTTTTTTATTATCTTAGCTATTCCTACTTCTATGGAAGGCAGTTTTACTGATCGTGTTGTGTGCATCAGCCTGCTGCTTATTAGAATTTTCAGGAATTATTGCTTAATCTATATGAAAGCTGCAATATATTTGTTTTAAATGTGTATAAAACTCTCTAGATACTCCAATTAAGTTTAATTATACAGTCATTTCAAAAATTGCTGAAAATATTTGAAAAAAAATCCTATTTTTGTGGGGGTGGAGGGAGATCCTTGATGTAAAATTAAAGTATAAATATTGAATTTTATTCAGGATGTATATTTGATAATTGCATTACAAAATATTTATAAATTGAAAAAAGGAATATTTCATATTAAATCTAAAACTTTTCCAATTCTTTTGAGATAATGAAATACAGTATTATTACTGATTATACATGATAACTTGAGATGCATTATGTATTATACAGCAGCAGCTGGTTTATCATCGGATCACAAAAGTAAAGCCAAACACCAACTAGCATCTATTGTACCCAAAGTAGCTTCACAGTAGTCTTATTCATAATTTTCTCATCAAAATCTCTTTGTGTCAGTGCTCCATGTAGTACTGAAAATCTTTTAAATGCCTAAGTTATATACACTTAACTAGAAGGGTGAAACATTTGATGCTAGTAAATCTTGAGTGTTGTGTTGAAATAATGAAGCAACACAAGAAGTTACTTGAAGAGTTAATTTTGGGGGGCATGGATTAATGGCAGAATAAATTATAATAAAATTAAGTGTCGCCCTATATATAAGTAATTATTAGATATGAAATAAGAAATGTGCAGTAAGCACAGTGTAAGTAAGCACTATCTTGACATGGAATTATTAAGGGCTTTACAGTTATAACTGTGAGCACTCATTTGCTTTGAAAAGAAACAGTGATTATTTGATCTCTGCTTATAATAGTACAAATCATTTATATTTCTCTTTCTGCCCCTCCCTTTCTGTGTAGAATGGTTTTTTATGTAACTTACAAGGTATATTTTTCCCAGAGTGGTGCCTGATCTTTAGAATGATCTCTGCCCTCACCTAACATTCAACTGGGCTTAATCCTTTAATTCTTTAGAAAAGCAACAAAAACAAATGTCTTCCCCAGTTATCTGGTTCAGGCTGATTAGAATTGAAGGCAGTCCTCTTTTTAATATCTCTTTCTTGAAGTAGGATTTTTTTAGATCTTTGCTATAAAATTTCTTAGATTGTAACAGAAGGAGTGACAAATTTGTGGGTGGAATCAAGACAGAAATAAGCTTAGAGTCATTTGGTAGCCACAAACAGACTAAGTCTGTTCCATAGGCTCTTATGTAGTGCCAGAATACCTCACCATTATTAGATTCCTATGTTTAGGAATGAATTTTTTTCATTTGGTAATACTAATACTACAAATATTCATTAACTTTGCCATCTCCCAGTTTGTTTAACATTCCCTGTCACAAATTTTAATTTAGCTCTGAAATGGAGAAATGGAACATATTTCTGTACTGGTCTTGCCAATACTCATGGGGGCTGAGCTAAAGGTTTTACTATTTTAAATATGGGCTCAAAACTGCTCTTATTTAGAAATTCTGCAAAGTTAAGGTGGTTTGATGGGTACCAATCCAATGTTTGACAGCTACTAATGAAACCTATACTATGGTGAAAATAGGGTGAGTGAGTAAGGAGCCACAGGGGTGAAATTTAGCAGGTTCTGACAGGTTGAGAACTGGTAGCGGAAATTTTGAGTAGTTCGTAGAACCGGAAAATACCACCTCTAGAGTGGGGAGGGAATGGGGATTTTGCAGTATCCTTCCCCTGCCATGCCCACCAAGCCACACCACATCCACCAAACTACGCCTACAGAACCCGCAATAAAAAAAATTGAATTCTACTACTGAAATACCACTTGTCTTATATCAGCTTCGTATAGCTCATTGTAGTATTCGGCATCTGAGTATTTTACCAATGAATAGCAACTCTGACATAAACAAAACCTAACAATAATGAAGAGGCCCCTTTCCAGGAGGAGCAAAGCTTGCCAATCAGCTGTGCCAAGCCTCATAGTGCCCCAAGAAAGCCAGTAATTATAGGCAGAAAATTACACCATCACATAAAAGGATAGGCAATTCTGAAAAGCAAGCGAGACAGTGAGATATTATTTTTAATTTTTATTTAACATTTGTATTCTTAAATTGGATAAATCACTTTCTGGACTAATCAGAAAGATCAAAAGAAGCAAACTTACCCTATTCCTTAAAAAAAGTCAATATTCATTTTTTTGGTATCGTTCCAATCCTGGCATCCATAAAAAACAAGTTAAAAAAATAGGAGCTTTTTTGTAAAAAAAAAAGAAAAAGTAGTTTGCTTTTTATTTGCATTTTTAATTTGACTAGTGCACTTGTTATATCACTGTAGCTTCTTTGTGGCCATTTCTGAGTCTGTTATAGTCTCTTTTTTTACTATGCTTGCTATTTCAGCCTTAAAAGACATAAGGAAGGATATTTCAAATATTAATCGCAATAAGAACCTTGAAAAACATTATGTCCCCTAACAGGTCTGGCTATGTCAAGTCTTTTCATTCCTTTCTGCTCCAAATGGAACAGCTTCTGGCATACTGAAGTGTTCTACTTTTATTGTTTGATTCCCTCACAACCCTCCCCAAAGCAAATCTCAAAGCTGCTTTAATCAAATTGGGTTGCCCTTGAAACTTGAATAAAACTTAACATGAATCATGTCTTTCTTGATTCTCAAATCTGCATTTTGAATCGTATTGAAACTGATTGACACTGACCCAACAAGTAAAAACAAACACAAACAAAACATAAATGTGCATACCCCCAGGAACTTCAAAGTTCACTTTTCTGATTTATTCTCTGAAACTGTGTACACCAAAAACGTTTGGAGAACAGTGAATATCACCTATTGACAAACTGCCAAACTTTTTGTTTATCACAATGCTCAAAGAAATAAAACCTGGATAAAACACCTGTAGGCAAATTGGAAAAATTTGTGGGTTTTAGCACTAATAACAAAATTGCTGATACCTGCTCTGCAATCGCTGTCATTTGAGCTGAGCCCATGATGTTGATGGCTGAAATTGTACAATAGTTTTGATAATGTTGAATTGGAGCATAGGAAAATAGCATTATCTTTAACACTTCTATCTTTAACCTTGAGTAGCTGGATGGAGCAAGAAAAGTTGGCTTTGGAGGGAATCAGTAGAGGATGAACGCTGCTTGTCTGAAAAGGGGACAAAAGTATGTCATTTCTTGAAAATATTGTCCTGGATCCATCTCTAATAACAGATCTCATCTTTTTTCCATCCTTTCCTTTTTGGGAAAGATTGTGAAAAAGGTGACAAATCAGGTACAGAAGTTCCTACAGAAAGCAGATTCCCTCCCTCCCTCCACAGTAAAAGTTAAGAAAAACTGATCTTTATAGGAAGTAACAAGCTCAGATATTGTCCAGGTAGTTACTGTCATGCAACTTTTGGGGATCTTTGGGACTCTTAACGTCTTATTAAACAAAAGGTAGACCTGTGTCCATGTGAGACATGGATTCTTCAGCTGGCGCTGCTGAAGCACTGCTTGGGAGACCAGAATCCCATTGAACACCACGGAGGCCAGATCAGTAGAACAAACACCTATACAAAGTCTTCAAGAGAAACTGATACCCACGAAATGTCATCCATAGATGCCTCCCTACAAACAATACAAGCACTCAAAGCAATATTATTATTGTGCAATTGTTAGTTTTATATTTAAAAAATATAGAGGAAAAATTATTTTCCTTTAGCTAATTTGGTGATATTTTATATAAAAATTGCTTTCAATTTGCTATAATGTGTTCACATTTTATTCTAATGCGCAATAAGTTATAGTATTACAAACACTTAGTTATTCAGTGAGTGAACCACATGGATCAAGATACAGTAATTAAGATTGGAATGAAAATGGCAAATTTTATTTATTATCTATATTTTAGTTGATTACAAACTGTTTCAGTCTTGTTTCTTTTACCTATATAGAAATTAAAGGAACCGTGATCTAATGATCTGGAGGGTGTCAAGAGTAAAGATATTTACAAACATATTATTTGTAAAAGGATTTTCATCAGAATGTTTTTACACAGTTGCCTAAGGTTCAATGTTGTTAATTCATAAATACATTATAGGTATATATTCAGTTTTACATTTATTTTGATTTCTGATCAATGCAACACATAAATGTTATAATAACAAACGAAATAAAAATCAGAATTAAGAAGACAGCAAATAACAAGTGCTGCCTCTGCAAGGAAGTTGAAGAAACAGTGGACCACCTAGTTAGCTGCTGCTAGAAGATCTCACACAGTGGTGGGATTCAAATAATTTAACAACTGGTTTTCTACCTTAATGACCAGCTGGGTAGGAATGTTACCATGTGGGCATGGCCAACTCAACATCACTCATGTTGAGGCTGAAGTAGCCTGCACTACTGCACTCTAACCACTGCACCATCTCGGCTTTAGATAGAAGTAGAATGACTGTGGGTAAGTAAGTAAGTAAGTAAGTAAGTAAGTAAGTAAGTAAGTAAGTAAGTAAGTAAGTAAGTAAGTAAGTAAGTAA